>MU882670.1:0-20867 GCA_036418205.1 Ostertagia ostertagi
CCATAGAACGTTCACATCACAATAGAATGCGTGCAAATTCCTTTAAAATGCAGCCTTTACAGTAATTGGCTAACTACTTAATTCTAACGGAGTAATTTGAATGGAAAAGGAAAAGCTATTGCGAAGGTCGATTAAGAATTCAATTAGAAGGAGAAGAAAATAACAGGAAATAAGATTGCAGAGTACAAGTTATACCTAGTTTTAGTTGGAGCACGTAGCGCAGCAACCTAAAGTGTCCTAGAGTCCTTCCTCAAACATATAATCGGGTCCTGAGATTGTGGACGAGGGGAAGCTGCCGAAACCGTGGTAGTAAGGGAGCTTCACAATTGCAGCTTCAAATAGAAATATTACAGTAGCCAATTGAAAAAAACCGATTAATCACCTCCCACTCAATGGAGGTGATTAATAGGCCGGTTGCAGAGCTTAGCGCGGTGGTCATGGCCCAGAGACTAAATCTAAAAAAATGCCACCCCTGTCGGGCAATATTCTCCCTTTTCCCTGTTATTTGATATGTATCATAAAGGTTAGACCATAGGATCACCGGTTCAAACTGTCTGGTTCATTGGAAAGTGAGCCATACTCAACTACAGCTGCAATTCTGCATGTATGCAGAATGCATGGCGTATCTCGATCCCAACCCAGAATAAACTGATCAGAGCAAATAACCTTTAGTTCACCCTTTAGTTTGCATTTCAGACGTTCAACGCTGCAGCCGAAATCTGTGAGCTTGTCTTGTGTGACTTGGGAACGACTTAACTTTAGGAAGTTTCTTTCAGCCGAATAGAAAGAAAAGAATCACTGAATAAGCTGCAATCGGTGCAGAATGAAAGGGTGTCCTCCACCTCGTACTCTTCACAAGAACCACATTCACTCCCTATAACCAACGAACGCATGGCGTATCCCGCGCTAATATGTACTAATGTTGCTTCAATTGTTTGCAATAAGTGAAAAAAGGATCAATGGATTGGACTTTGTTTGAGAAGAGGTTCCAGGAGCATGACATCCAAAAGAGTCCACGAAGCGTTGAGTCTAGACCAATATGCTCTAAATGCCCGAGGCGGTAAATATCCGAGTCGCTTTGGTTGGCCACGCCCAGCTACCCTTTTTTGCTCCGCCCATTCGGCGCATGACTCGTGACGGAACTACTCTGTTAATAACAGATATTAGCAGAAGCGAGTCATAAGAACAGCAGTGCATGGACGATTTTTTCACAGGCTAGGACCATCCCTGCTTCGGAATTGCAGAACTATAAAGGCGCTAATTGAAGGGCAGTGAAGGCGTGGCGCCGGAAGTGGTGTCGTGACAGGTGGTGCTGCTTCATGCGCAGGTTCGCAGATCAAATCCTGGGTCACACGTGGTTCGGGCCAAGCTTTTCATGGGTTGGTAATTGGTACCAGACATGTCAGGTAGGGTAAGAACACTGTTTTGTACATCGGCTAGCTCTTGCGAACCATAGTGTAGGTCAAATTCAAAATGCCACTACGTTTCCGAATGGTAGTAGGATGCGTGGCGCAACCCACAAAGGGTTAATGGTGATCCTGGTGCGAAGGGGTTGATCGACGCCGAATGCTTTATCCTACATCCTTTCAAAGTGCGTGGCGCACAACATAAAGGAACAACAATGAACGAAACAGAAACAACGCTGAGTGCTTTATCGTCCTAATATCCAGACCATCTCCAGCTCCTATCATTAAACTGCTGGAAACCTCTCAACATCTGGACGAAAAAAGTACCCGTCAACGATTTAATGCGAGCACAAGAGCCTACAGATTATCTGGCATTAATCCCGGATCTGAGATAGTGAAGGCGGAACGTGAGATCAAGAGTGTTGGAACAACCAAGAACGTCCTGAATTGCACTTCTAGGACATTTCCAGGGATACGCCAGCAGCTGTATTCTATTCATTTTTGTGGGTTCAGTTGACAGCTTGTGGAACTCCAACTCGAGATTGTGATGAACTAGCAGTCACAATATTTCAGGTGTGCCTCGAACCCCATAAGGCGGAGAAATGAAAATTGAAGTTCAAAATTCTGAAAAATCGAACACCCAACGCTGAGTCTCTTTCAACTAGTATAGCGCTTCTACGAGTGCTACTGGTCCTTTCTGCAAATTTGAGCAAAACATGATGAATGGCGCAAGCTGTAGAGACTAACTAACCTGTTATGAGGTTTGGCCCTGCTTTGCACTACTGTAGAAACTTGTTGACTGAAAGGGGAATTCAAACGAATCCAGCTTCTTGTAGGGATTCACAAAAGAATATATCCAATCAAAGAAAGTGCATTGACGTGGTGTAACGGCCACAATCAAGTTGGGAGGCTTTTTTGCGAAAGCTCTTACTCGTTGCTGAGTCCCAACACGGCGCCGGGAAGAGGGGGTAGCCACAATTTTCCCTGTTTGTACCCTCTTACCGAGGTACTGTAACCAACCATGAATTCCAGTCTTTGTCACATGAATGGTGAGTAATTCAAACTACCATCAAGGGCAACCGCCAGCTTGCAAGCTTCAAAGTAGGGAGGGAGGGGGGTCGTCGTTGAAATTTCGAGTTGTGTTCCCGGTTGTTGCGTGTTTGTAATGGTGGCGCTGGAGATCGTATTTGAATGCAGAGATGATTGCAATGGCAAAATTCGGGGATTGAAGAGAAGAGGAGATAGCAATGCGTAGCTGACATAGATTTTAACCGTTTCGTGATTTTTTCAAAAAGCACCAAATAAATGTTGGACCCTTTGCCTTTCCTACAGTGATACTCACCCTTTTTCCTCCTCCCTTGACCTCCTTTCTTTTTCTCCATCCCTCGACGGACTTCTTCTGGTGGAGAAGCATGGGCAGAATGTGTGTATGTTGATTGTTCAACGATCAGATCAGCCTCTGTAGAAACAGCCGCGGTGGTGAGCAAGGTGCGATACGATGGTTCGAAGAAGCCTGTCAAAGGTCGATGGTGGTGATCGATCGGGTTTGAATCGTAGCCATTGAAGGGGGGGGGGGCGTAGGAAATTTTTTACTGACAGGCAATGGATCAGTTTACTGCTACGTCGCATTTTCCCCTGAGTTTGGAAAATACTCTCTGGCTAGAGGATTTTTCCGCCCAACATTAGGGCGATTAGACTTCGCGAATTGGACAGATGGCTACTAGCGATTCGCTATGTAGGCAAACGCTGGTGTTACGCAAATGATCGATTTGCTTGTTACGAAACGGCGATCGGGAGCTAGCTAATGAAGCTCATTTGGCAAAGTCTGACATTCGGCTTATCGGCTATCCGGGAAAGGATGCAGACACTAGGAGGGCGCCACCGACTGACCTCCACCACCTTGTTACGAACGTATTAGAAACACCTGTTTAGTACCGCATCCTTTCTGATAAATCATGAAATCGCCCACAAAATAGCGTCTCGTATATGAATGATACATTGCGTCTATAGATGGCATTAACTGCAAATTCGGCTAGTGACTAGATTTAGGTATTGTATGGGGAGAAGAGCAGGAAAAATGACTAAAAAACAAGGAAGAGAATGGGTCGGGGAGGGGATATGATCTAAAATCGAAGGCCTCTCATGCAGCGATTCGCAGGCTACTAGGCGACAGATGATCTTTATGATTGATACATATGTAACAATATGTATCGAATAATCTTCGATCTTCTATCGAATTCCAAGTGGGAACTTGAAATTTATGCATGCAGGAACGCGAATGCTTTTGATCAATATGCTAATTCTCACCGTTTTTCTCATCTTAAGGACGATGCACTCGCATGACATCACAATTCCTTTATTTAATATTTATTAGCTTCACCATCGTAATTGAATTTTCGATCATGCATAGAAAATTGCTATTTTTTGAATCCATTTCGCTCTTTCATAAAATTTGACGCTATGAGCCTTTCTGAAGAAGCCTTATTGTCCGTGATTAAGGAACCTAAAGAAAATGATCTTACGGAAGAAAAGGTCCAGAACGGATTTTGGGCGGAGCTTGGTTACAATGTTGCCAAATGATTTAGAATCGGCTTCACACACAGCGAACTGTAAGATCACAACAGAAGCAGCTGATTCAAGCCGAGAAGATTTGTAGGGATCAAGTGATCGCTGGCAATCGTTCTCCGAGACCTGTATTTCGAATTTCGAGCCGAAGGATCTGGGCAGCATAAAAATACTTATCTCTCCATGGCTCGAGATCGAGGGCATGGCGTATCCGACGAGCTGCACTTGACAAAGGGCAATATGACTTCAATTTTCTTTTGATCCGTGATCCTATATTCTCCGACTTGTCGCCCTCAGTGGCTCGAAATTCCGTGTTTCGAATTCGAAAGGCGGTTACGAATTACTTTAAGCACTACTTTCCGCGATCGGAAAGAAGTTTTTTGCGGCCCTTCAGAAAGTGAAATATAAGCTGCACTGAATCTGCCTGATGGACTTGAACTGCGTAGGAAGCTCCTACGGAAACCCATGGCGGTGACGCTCTACTTTGTGTACTTGGCGATAAGCCGTCTTGGCTCAAGGGACTTGTCGTCTAATCCTACACACGCGCTGGTACAGTTACGTAGAGCCCGTGATTTGGCTTCCCATGGCGTTCATTTGATAATTCTGAGCGTGCACTGACAGGATTTATGAGGGGTTAAGTGTGCTTTAGGAGTAGCTTCAAAGATAATGAATTTCATCCGATTCAGCAACAACAAAAAACTTGGTTAATATAGGGCGATGCGAAAATCGTGAAGGTTTCACAGAGAAGCCTACCTAGGAAATAAATAAATGACTGAAAGAGAATTTAGCTATGAAATCATAACAAAAACTCATTCAAATAAGACCAGGGTGAGTGGCTATTGGTTGGCCTAGATATTGGTTTGTTTGTTTGTTTGTTTACTCACTCATTCCTTTGTTTTGTTTTGGTATTGTTTTGGTCTCCAGGCACTGATGACGTCAGTGAAAGTGTAGCGGTAAGCTATATCATCTGGAAGATTGCACGTTTCAGCGCCATTAACTTTATACTTGATTTCCGCTTTCTTTGATGATTTACGTCACCCAAGCGTAATATGCACCTTCCCGAGGATAGTTAGCGGAAGCTCTCGAGAGCTATAAAAAACTTTCAGGATATTTATAGCCCTCGCAATAGGAGTACTACGCATAACTACGCATAATAATAGATGTGTAAGGCTCCGATAAAAGCAATGTAGGCCAACTCAGTTGACTGATGACTGGAGGAGGTCAAAAGGGATTAGAAACAAAGGATGGACAGCTCGCTCTCAAGGCTTCATTCTGGGCAGGAGTACGGCGCTCCCTAGTTACGCCATGCACCCTACCAGCTAATGAAATCGCAGGACCTATGCTCGCACGGACTGGAACCACTTGCCATGATCATACAGTGATTGCTAGTGTTTTTAGCCTTTCGGAAACGTCTATTATCGGGTACTTGACGAAGAGGAAATTGAAGAATTAGTTTGGGCGTTACTGCCACATTTATTGCGTTAGCGCTAAGTTCGCGTTAAGAGGCGAATTCCATGATTTTTAAGTTATGACTATTGCGCTGCAAACTCAATCTAGGTGTAATGTAGGCCAGCAAAGAACAACTAAAGAAGAAGGTGTAAACAGTGAAAGTAAACACTGAAGAGGACTTTCGCTCCTGGACGGTGGATGAGTCAGACAGCCATATACCTCTGAGGTAGACACTCCAAAATACGCTGGGGTCTGTGAAGACGAGAGGTAATCGGCGACAGGAGAGACATGCGGACCAAGGATCGCCCGAAGCCCCCGCAAAGCTGCCGTAGGTCCAAATAGAGAGCCTTCCACGCCCTACCGTTGCCGTTCAAAGCGACACTAGTTCTTCAGGTGTGAACCCTGCGATCCTATCACTGAGAATCATGCTTCTGCAAACTACTGCCGGCTGTGTCTTCGCTAAAGAAGCTAATTTGGTGCTCCTGTCGGCGGAGCGGACGTTGAAGTGAGTGAGCCACTTACAGAACTTGAGAGCAGTCCTTAGTGGAGAGAAGGCATTCTAGCGGAGGAAGTAAGCAACCTTTGATCTCCCAGGCTTTTCTCCCCTCTCCTGGGGTTAGTCTCAATGTTCTACCAGCGGTTTTTGATGCCGTTTTGCATGCCCCCTAAGGACAAGAGCCGCTAATTTTTCAATTTTTGGCCAAATTTAATTATTCGGCACCACAAAAAAAGGGAAGAGAGATACGGAACTCCTCGTTCCTAGATCAACCACACGGATGGCTAATGAAGAGGGATGTTACCCAGTAGAGCTCATTGCACAGCACATACATTACCCCCGCCCCCCACCCCGCAGACGGGCGATTGGTATTTCAAATTCCTGGCTCAAGCGAGCAAGGAAATAAAGTGCGTATGTTACAAATGACGTCTACAAGTAGGAAACAATTAAGTTAAGGTCACAATGAACGTTCAACCTATTTCAGCCTGTTCTCAACGACTTTGCGTAAGCACGGCATAAAAATGGACCTCATAAGATGTATCTGGGATAATTGAGTTCTCTACGTCGTTCATTGCAGGAAATTTGGGGGAGTGACCTTTTTTACAACGTCGTTCTACCACACATTACAAAACTAAATAGTACAATGCAATGGTTACTTGAACAGAAATTGTAACTGCTTTAGTTCAGAATTAGGGAACGGAGTTTTTAACATTCACAAGTATACCTCACAGAACGATAAAATTCCTCTGTGAACTTTTTAAGGATAAAATGTCGAGATTTTCCAAATAACACCCTCCCACGAACTTCACCTCTCACGTCGACGTGGCGACATATGACAACAACACACGTGCGTGGATAATCGGATCAGCGGGGTGTGGGAGGTACGTTTTAGCTGGTTGAATTTAACCAAATCCAGTCATGAAGGGTTACTTTCATTATGGGCTCCCTTGAAAAAAAAACATTATTTGATTTTTTGGCAAAATTGCATTCATAAAACGTGACATGGCAGAATTATGACCTAGATGTACTATAAAATAATACAAGGGTAGAGTTGATCCAGCGGTTCGGGGACGCCTACACTTGCCTATTGACTGGTGACCTTTCCTTTCGCACTTCAAAAGAAAAGCTGGGCCATGACTTCGGGCAGTCTTCTCACCTTCACCTCAAATTTGTTAGTGCGCGTTCAATTTCTTCTCTTCTGTCAATGGGATTCAAATGCACGGCGCACTCCAACTTTCAAGGCTAAATGGGGGGGGATCGGGTAAATCAAATGTGGTTTTTTATTCAAGTTCACAACTTTGTTATCAAAAAAAATAAAGGGACATAGATTATCTCGACTGTTTTAGATGCGCCGCCGCAATCCACTACTAATTCAGAATTGCGCGTAAGTGAATGTTGACCTGCGATTTGCAGAGCATGAGGGACCAATCGAATATACACTCAGGTTCAGGATATCAATCCTCCCATACTAGTCAGAAAACAATTATTCGACTTCGAAAGGATGCAAACCGGTTGGTCTGGATAGCGTCAGTCCACGACTTGGTCCCAAAACTGCGCGCGCGGTGTGCAGCGCCACTCGCCTCTACAACAATCTGCCCTTTACTGCAGAGTAGCTTAAACTGGAGATGCATAGCAAATGGTTCTATGACCGCTAGCAGTTCCTCGTTATCTGATGGGGACCATGACATAATTAAGGAATACCTGTCTAGACTGCTTTTTTGAGGGGCCTATTTGGCGTAGACTGCACTTGCTCCAAGATTTGATCTCCGGGTCGTGAGAGTGCTAAGCGCCGCTACTTTTCACCACACTACTTGCTTTCTAGGGTATTATTATTCTCGTTATCCGAATAGTTACCTAATTTGTATGGCTTCAATCGCACACTACCAATTCAGCAGGTGAAATGTAAGCATACGACCGTATTATTTCTTTCTGCTAGGCTTTGAGCGATGAAATTTTAAAATTTGAAGGCGGAATTGCGATCGAAATGGTGTATTATCCTGTTTGGAAATTAGGCAAGAAATGCAATGAGGAACATTAGTGAGGAGAAAAAGCAAAAAGCACCATAGAAAACACTAAATTTCCCTTGTGAGGCCGGCCGTGGTATGACGGAGAGACACAGCGCTGCGAGGAGAGGGAAAACGCGAGAGAGCACGTCGTACGCGAGAGGGCGCAGACGCCACGTATGCCGCGATTGATAAGGATGGCAGCACGGCAGCACACAAGGCAAGGCCTTAGCGCCGTTGCCTCGCACTTTTGAGTCGACAGTGTCGAGCCTCCTGTGCTTGAAGGTCCCTCTTTCTCACTCTAGAAGGGACTCACTTTGTGGCTTAATCCCGACTCGTGGCTTTAAGTCTAACCAATCGGACTATTGAAGTCAGGCAGCTCAGACACAGAAACTCAATTTCGTGATTAGATATTCGTTAGAATGCATGAGGGCAGAGCCTAAATGGGACCAGTCATAGCCCAAATCTTGTATGCATTGACAGCTTTGCTAGCCTTTTATTGACCAACCATCAAACATCTTGCGGCGCAGAGGTGAATAGAGAACTAAATATTCTCCCGGAGATTCTCCACATCTGCAAAGCTTTTTCATTCAGCATCACAAAACATGGCACGATTGCGTCAGAGCCGTGTGAGTGAAAAGGAAGCCATTCAAAAGGGATATTGAAAATTTTCCTGAGAATCATAGGCATGCCTGTGCTTATTCAGACAGTTCTTTTTAAAAGGTGAACACATTCCTAAACCACACGATTGTGGGCTTATTGAAAAGATAATTTAAATAAACTAGTATAATATTTACATATGTATAGTAATGTTTTCTGAGATTTTTAGTTACATTTATACATAAAGCCAACCCCTCTATGAGGTTCTTTGCCTCTGTAGCTAAGGCGGCGAAATTAAAGCAACAGTTCAGGGAGGGTCCGAAAATTTCAATGCCACTACTACTGAGGGATACACGAGCCCTAGTGAAGAACATATGCAGTGGAAATAATAAACGAACTTACCTCAGAAACTCAAAAACAGGGTGGAAAGTCCCTCAAACATGGGTGTTCTTGGGGATTTCCCCAATCCCGCCCCCTTGCCGGCCGTCATTGGACGCGTCGGCAATCGTGCTCGTTTTGGGACCACAGGGAAAATTGATTGAAAAATGGAGCGCGTTTACAGCGGGCACGTTCAGACAACTCGTCCAACGTGCGTCTTTATCCATTGCTGAGCGGCAGAGGGAGAGTACCTGTCTAAGACCCTCCCCGACGTTTTTTTTCCAGTTTTTCATACATTAATCGTCTGGTTTTCATCTACAACTTCATTATTGGTGGTTTTTTCCCGCGAAACCGTTCCTGAACTGTTGCTTTAAAAAGTCGATCAGTCATTCGTTCAACCTAGGCTCTACCAAGTTCAACCAAAAAAAAACATTCTCTAGTCCTTGGACTAAATAACACTTTTTGATGAGTACGCCAGGAACGCATAACGCCTAAAAATAAAGATAGATCTCTGGCAAATGTGAATTTGGCGGCTTCCTAAATATTCTCATAAGAAGGATTCCATTTCCTTCGTTTCCACCGGATTCCACACAGAAAGCGCTTACATATAACCCTGAAAGCCGTGGTAAGCAGTCCTAGGTCCGTCAAACCTTTTCTCAGAGCCCTCCTGGGAACCTGAGGAATATTTTGTCAAGAAGTGGACATTTCAACAGGTAGTGTTGTATTCACTAATACGATAGTTGAGCAGAAGGGTATGCGCGCGGCTACGTCGCCTACGCGTAGCGCGATTCGGGGATCTCATACCGTGGGACGCTTCATCGTTTGTTCGGGCCTAACCAACACCTTATTCCGCATCCTGCCAAGGATGTTGACTAGATTACGAGCTTGTCTGGATGAATAATCTACTGACTTTGCTTGTACATTGGCTGGCCCCCAAGTCATTGCTATAGGCCACAATGCTACATCGCGATTTTGCAAGGAGACATATCGAAAGTGGTTTCAGTATGATAAGTAAGAGATGCGTGGCGCAACTGGCGGCACAAAATGGATTGATGCCCGGATTGCCAATATGGTGTTTTATTATGCCGTTAAAGGCTTCTCAATAGTTATAAATCGTCATATTATATAGAAAGTTCATACTGAACAAATTTCCGCCAATAGCGAGAAGGTGAGTAAGACACACCCACACACACAAAAGCGATCCCGACAACACACATTTCGCACCGGCATAGAACTTAAATAAACTTTTTGACCAATTTCGTAATCGCATTAATAAGCGTCGTTCTTTCTTATTTAAAATTTGTGAGCGAGTACATATTTGATTTACTTATACTGTCTGCTCTGAAGTGAGTGTGATGTTTGTGCGTCAGTGCTCTAAGCTTTCCGTTCTTCCATTTGAGCCTTGATTTAAGCCATATCTAGACTCTTTGGTCGAGCTCCGAAGATTTGACGGGGGGTAGGTTTTCTAGGAAGATAGCGAAGAAGCGATCCGTTTCCCTATGTCTGTTTGCTCGCTAATGAAGAGGTTAAACGGTAAAGCTGAGACCGGGATGGGTGACGGGTCGTTCACTAGATTCGCATGTGTTTTGTCAACTGAAAGCGGAGGAAACCATTGTTTTTGACAGCATCTTCTGTCAAGTCTCGTGCTCTGAGCCTTGTCTGATGACGACGGGCCATACCCTGGGATGTAACCTGGAGGGCAATAGGGGGCAAGAAAGAAAGACGCTGAGATACGAAACAAACAGAACAAAGTGAAGATTGAAACAGTGAATAAAAATGAATCAACCTGAAAGCAAGTAGTATGCATGCTACACTTTATTATTATTATTATTATTATTATTATCATTATTATTATTATTACATGACATTATTTATTATTATTATTATTTATTATTATTATTATTATTATTATTATTATTATTATTATTATTATTATTATTATTATTATTATTATTATTTTCTGATTGTTGAATTGTTTTTGTTTGTTTTAACTGTTTGTTTTTTGGCCGCAGTTCGCTTTGCGAACTATCTTGCGATTTTTCACAAGTATTCTGGTGTTGTGTCGAACAAAACTTTCGGTCTCATCAGGGCTGGGAACTAGAGAACGCTACCGGGGCTCTCGCTTCAACGGGTCAAGTGGGCTATAGTTACGCTATAGCCGTCGCCCCATTTCAGTCCCAGATCACTTCTCAAGTATATGTTATTATTATTATTTATTTTCTTCTGGGTAACGTCTTTGTGTGGCAGCGCGGAATTCCGCGCTAAATCGGTGAACCGATGGCCTCAGAAAACGATTTGTCGGAAACGTTAGGACGAACTAATGACAATGTTTTCAGCTCCTATCAACGGCTCGCACAGGGGTCCAAAACGTAAACGATATATAGACTGTTATTATTTATTCTTACTACTGATTGTTCTTTAGTTATTGTTATTGCACTGATTCTATTATCATTATATGCTAATACTTTATAGTTGACAGTGTCTGTTAACTGTAGTTTAATATAGCAGTCTTTTACGCGATTGGAATAGTTCGACAGGGTCGATGAACAAAACTTCAGGAATTAATTAAATTATTATAATTCATACGAATTAAAAATGATTGATTAATTTAGTTACAATTGAATATCATTAGATACTCAATTTATATACAATCAAATTATACTGCATGCTCCTCTACATGGTCGATTTGTACGTCAATTGCTTTTCAGTACTGATATTATCACAAATGTTAATAAATATATTGTTGCACGATGGTTCTAATAGCAGCCACCTAATTATTTAATGATGTAATTGCTATCCTTCTAAGTGCATAAACCACTAACTTGCGTGGTGTCGTGTTGTATGTAGTTGTGTGTGTGAGAGAATATGTTATGTCCGTCTGTCTGTGCAAAATGAGATGAGTGATAAAAAAAGGGGAGCTCAATGAAGTAAAATGCAACCGCTGACTTAATCGGCGTAGCTCAGCAGGAGCTGAGCATTTAAAGTGTCCGTACTGTAAGGGATAATTGTGACAACAGTGGGGCCCCTAGGGTATTAAATTAAAATGCACCGTACTGAGGCACACGATTTGGACTGGTCATCGCCGGTCGGAAGACCTGGTGCTGGGGGGGAGCAGTGGCAAGCTGAGGCTGCGATAAACGAAAGGAAGGATGGGGATGAGCGAAAAATCTACCGTCATATCATGATTGTGTCCCTTCTACTGTATGAAACACCATTGTGTTGCATACGCGTCACTTCCACGAGGTGTTGGTGTCACAGGAGGAAGGGACCATAGCGGAGGATAGAAAGCTTGCGCAGGAAAGGAAGGTCCCGGCGGTTGACGGGGGACTAATCTGGTTATAGTAAATACCCAGTGTTTTCGATGTTTTTTGATATGGCTTTGTGGTGAGCCTTTTCTTCATATGATAGATGCTTGCCACCGAATAAGATTTAATGGAATGCCAATGGAATGAAATTTAATGGAATGAGGTAAAAACTTATCTTTAAATTCTATCGTGAAAGGACTGAATTGAGTTTTCTAAAAAAACCTCTATTGAATTCAATCGAGCGGTAGGTATGGGAAATTATTTCGTAGAATTTATTGGCACTTTTTCAGGAGAGCAAGTGGAATAGCGTTTGAATTGAATATCAAAGAGCATAATCAAGTGCCTTTCCGGGGATTGATTCCAGAAATAGGAGATTCCGTTAGAGAATGCACCTGCCAGGTTAGGCGCTTATCCTTACATTCATTACATTTCCCATTTATAAGCGTCCTCGATGTCAAGCAACGGGGTTGCCATGGCACGGAGAAAGATCGCATTCATTCATGGGAATTTATAGGCGGGCTTGTCTTAAATTTCAAGAGGTACTGCCCCATCCGAAGTCCTTCCGATTCGTAATTCTTCGAACATTCCTCGAATCGAAATGGTACATTATGACTTCCGGCAGGTACAGTCCCAGCGCAGAGATCTTGTACTTGTCCAAAGGGGCTACGGCTGCACCTATTCCATGCCACTACGGTTAGCCGTAAAGCTGACCAGGTCAGTTCTGCGAATGTACCCACTGATCGCGATTTCGCCCAATACGAGTGCGATTTCGAGTTTAGGGCGGCGTTTTACAAGCTCAATAGGTGGTCGAATGACTTCCAATGAGATGCCAAAAGGGCTCTTTTCCCACAACCTTCGCCACTCGGATCCAGGGTCAATCCTCACGTTTTGGACATATTTGATACCTGACGGGGGCTGAGAAGACTCCACCACCACTCCTAGCAGACTTTCCCCCATAATTGTGTTCAAGAGAGCCTGTCAAACATTTTCTGACAATGGGATGTGCCTTTAGGAGTACAACCCATGGCAGAAGTCGTATGAGCGATTCTTCGGTCTGTGCGATAGACCCCTAGAGGACAATCACACATGTGGCATTCCCGTGTCCAAACAAGCGCTAGGATATTGCAAAGTAAACTGCAACAGCTGCAATATTTTTTCTTTTATCGTGCTGTTGTCTGGCGCCCTCTCGAATAAAACTCTCCTCTCCGCGCTCCGTCTCTCATTGCCTTAGCGTAGCCTATTTCGTAGGGGAGTAAGCCCTTTTTGAGGGTTTTCCCCTTTATTCTTCGGCCCATTTCGCATCAACACATTCGTACTCATCTGCGAAAATGGCCCCAATTCAATCTTGGGACATACCTCTGAAGGCAGCTAATTACGATAAAGAGGGGAGCGCTTCGGAACTGAGAGCATTAAGCAACACGAATCCTTTCTTGGGCCCTACAAGAAGGCGATGTGTAACGCGTCCCTGTCAGACGAATGTCGCCCTGGTTGCTGAGCAAGGACTTCAAAAACACTGCGCCCTCAAAGAGATTCGCCACCGTGAACTTGGTGATTGAGCGAGCTGCGTTGTCAGCAGCGGCACAACTGGATCATCTCGATTAAAGCATGAACAGCATGGTGCCACCAAACGCACTTGCGATGAGCTCGTTCATACGTCCACTTTCTGAGCTGTTAACTTGGGTGAAAACCAACGGCCAAAAAAGGGGGTCCCGTTCTGCGTTTTTTTGACGGATTTCTCCGCTTTTTTCGCCACTGGCGTACCATTGAGCACCACCACGTCTCCTCTAGACCTTCTTAAACTTATCGTAATCGCTGCCTTTAAGGAAGAATTACTTGAAAGCCTCACAAAGATCATTTGGCCGGCATAAAGTAGGCAGAAAACAATAGCCGTAAAATATCTTCGATTATTCATAGATTATCTCGCAGACCTGGCTGATGCCGTGGGTGTAGTGTTTTCATTAGGATCATATCGCGATCTATAATTACTATAGCTGCTTCCGCCTTAATGAGGGAGAGGAGGAAAGCAGCAAACATCTCAATGTGCGATCATGCAGCTACACCCATGTGTTGAAAGCCGTCAAATAAAGATCAGATGCAAGGCCTTGCATGCAAAAGACGAAGGAAGTAGGAGGTTCGTATTTATACTGTGGTTCCAAGAAGCAGAGCAGCGTCGGGTGCAGAACACACGACACAATTGACGACGGCTTTCACAAATGTAATTGTTCTCTGCCGATGAAGTGATGGTTGCGGTTGTATTCTATCAGATTGTCACTAGTTGCTACTATCAATCAATCACCAACTATCAGCTATCACTATGAACTACTAGTTATCCAGATTTACTTGGAGGCCGTCGTCACTTGTGGTGTGTGGTCTGCACTCGACGCTTTCTGGTTTTCCGAAACAGAGTGACTTATTATGAACGTCGGCTTGGTGTTATGTGTGAAAAATGGAAAAGGATGAATCTTATGGTTAGAATTGATTCCCTCCAAACGGTTACAGCACACTTCCAATTTCAAGGATTACAAAACAATTAAGGTCTATTCCAACAAAGGGGGAGGTTCTGGTGCGATATTTCATGCTGCTTACATTACCTGGAATTGTCGCAAGGGGAGGATCTCCCTGAGCCGCTTCGTTTCTGCTCGTACACCCACCCTGGATGCCCTTGTAAAGATTGGAATCACTGTTGGCGGTACGAACGATTGACCAGTTGTCTTCCTCACCCCCTCCTCACTAAAATAGACCTTTCAACTATTTAAATGCGCATTTCGCAGATGTTGTGCTTAGCAGAGGGGTAGAAGTGATGCAATGACAAGTGGCACCTTCTACCTTGCGGGTACCCGACAGGAGGCCCGTCGCGCGGCAAGAAGGCAGAGTCAGCGGACGAGTCGCAGCGCGTGATGTGCGATGTAGGACGTACAATGGTACATTCTATTTAACTTGACGCGAAATCACTACAGTACGCGCTGCGACTCGTCCGCTGACTCTGCCTTCTTTGCCGCGCGACGGGCCCCTGTCGGGTGCCCTATCACCACACTCTGAGGTGAGATATCCTGATCTGAACATCATCTTGGTCATTCAAGTCTAACCATACTTTAGTGTCGCATGAATGCTCTGTACCAGCAGAGTCACTTTCGTCCAGCCCAATATTCAGTGAAAAGGAGTGACCATGAAACTTGCACCCGCATTTTCTGTGGCAAGATTATTCGAATTGGTCTCATGTGTGATATCGAAGGTGGCCGTTTTGCTCCAACTCTAGGACACGCATCGGGAGAGCATTTATAAAGCTGCTTATCTGAAAGGTAAAAATGTCAACATGTGGTGTAACTGATGACTTTTAGAGATACGCATCACGCATTTCACCTCCAATAGCTTTTGGATGCGTTGGCCTATATACAATACTTATTCACCAACAGCCGATTCGCTACAGGTAGGTATTACTACATGTCCTCGCGGAAGAGTCGCATACCAACTGTCAAACGCCAAGAGAGAGATGGAGGACAGAGTCTGACCGAGTGCAGGTGAAAATCGTGTCGAGTACGTGGTCGCAGAGGTACGACCCCCCCCCGAAATCGAGATCCTGGCACGACCCCCTCTAACAGAGCAAATTAATTCAATTAAAATAAATCCTGCAAAACAAAAATCAAAAAAATCAAAACAATCAAAAAAAATTCTGCAAAATAATGCTAAGGACGCTTCATCTTGTCATCTATGCACGTCTCCCATCGCTGCATACTTTTGTGTACATACTGAAATATCGACTCGAGGAAAGAGGCATTAACTTTGTGTGACCTCAAGGCGAGGTTCGTTCAGAAACGCACAGAAATCCTGAAGACACGGGGTTGCGATTCAATCTTGATTCTTGCTTGAGTATATCAAAACAGCCGAGTGTATCAAAGGCCGATTCAACGGCAGCTGCGGCGCGATTGTCACTGGGTCAGATTTGCCGAAATTTCAAAAAAAAACGTCCGAATCTACACCCTCGATGAAAAGGTTGCATTCCTCCATTTCACAACCTTTGAAGCAGCTTGAGGTAGAGTTAGATAGAGCTGGATTTCGCGTTTCCAACAAGCATCGAAATTGCTCTGGAAGCCTTCCTTGCAGAAAGATAGGGTCTGTCAAATTTCGTCGAGTAAATGTCGAGGAGGCCGAAATTTTCACGCGAGTTTTTGCCACTTCAAGAGCAATATATCTCTTATATTGTAAGATCCTGAAAAAGGGAAGATAGTTTTGGAAAGCGGAAGGTTTGCGCTTCCTGATGGTCTGTTTAGTTTTCTTCTACAGCTTTTTGGTTGAAGAGATAATTGCGTCGAGGATCTATCGAGGTCGGATCCGGCCACCTGGAAATCCGCTCCCTCATTCACCATTGCAAGTGTGACTCGTTGGCAACCTATAGAGATTTGAGACCTGCAGGAGGAGGAGCGGCGCGGCTGCGGATGTGTCAGGGGGCCTGGCGGAATGTGTCTAGAACAATATCTTTGAACGCAAACAATAAGAATAGGAGCAATCGTCATCATCCGATTTGGTATTGGTATAAGCCATGCATCCCTCCTCCACTCACAGTTGCAGAATCGATTGAAAGGTGTTATATGATGGGGACCTTCGAACGAAACTGTATTGTAGTAGACATAGTGTGTTGTGCTATTCCTGTAACCTAAAAAACAACTTCATTTGCCCAGCGCTTTTTCTTCACGGTTGTCGTTTTTCGACAGGGTCCCTAACAACAGCGTCATTCTCAGCGAGGTATTAAGGGAGAAGGAGCGAGTGATAGGCGAGGAGGTGCCTTTGCAGCGCGTGCGCACATGTGGCACTCTTCTTTGCGGGGATGCACTTTCATTCTTTGTACTGCCTTCAAATACGCCCTTCTCATGAAGGTGGAGGAATGGAGCGACTGAACCTGCAAAGAAAATTTAATATCATGTTTTTTTTTCGGATGTTTTCATTTTCTGCTGCGCTATACCCTATTACCTATCTGCACCATGATACCACTTCTGTTACTGACCCCCAAGAGTACGACCCCCCATGGACCAGCCCAACAGGTACGACCCCCCTGTCGAGGATTTCCTCGACCGATATTCACCCTGCTAGGGAGTATGGCTTTACTCATACTCACTTCGTATAATGTGTAGCCGGAGCGCACTTGCCTCACTCCACATTCCCAGAATCACCGTTAGTCGCTTCGCATTTTGTCCGAAATTTCGCGACCCCCCCCCTTTGAGGGTTCGATGCGACCTCCAACATCACTATCAATTGGATGGGTCCCCCAATACGACCCTCTACCCCTCCTCACCCTCGATCGCCATCCTCTAAAACGGCAATCTTCCAATTTCGCCTATTTACACCTCCTTGCGATGTTTTCGTCAAATCAGCAAGAAAACCCTACAATCTAATACGACTCCCATTGGCGATTTTCAAAAACATGGTCAACCTTTCTCAACCTCTCATGGTAAGACACCACCCGCCATCCAAAGAAGCCCCCCGGCGCCCCCCGCCGCGCCCCGGCTCATCGTAAAATGCACTTCCCTACATGATTCGATTACAAAGCGGAACGACGGTTTACACTCTCACCTTTTTTTCACTCCTCACCCATTACTTCGGCCTTTTCTTTTAACAACCGTTGTATTGACTTAGCGCGCGCTCACCAGAAGCACATGATTTGAATCTTGCTATAGAAATAGTATAATGCGATAAGTCTGTCTCACTTAATGTATACTAATTAAGAAAGAAAAACCATTATAAACAAAATAATAGATACGGTTCGTTTCGCTCCTTCCTCAGACGAACCTTATTATTTCGTCAATCCCCGGAGCTCATCAGTGAGTTGGGATTGGCGAAATAAAGACACAGGGGAAAGACGAATAAACCTTGATGTAACGTACTTTCATGCAGAGGAGCATGCAATGAAATGAATTGTATATTGACTAAATGAATGAAAAAATAAGTTGATTAAAAATGTAAAACTATAAAGTGTAAAAGGTGGGTGTTTGTAATTGTTCCACTAACAATTAGATAGCACTTTAGTGACGAAGTATTCCTTCCACTAACTTACTAATATTTTTATAATTATTAGCAATTGAAAATTTGTAACATATAAACTTATTTTTATAAATGCACTTAACTATATTAGTTATAATAAAGTTCTCATGGTAACCATTTCCTAGTAACACTCTTATGAATTCTGTTAGTTTTTCAGTAAAGGTGTCAAAAACGGAACAAGTGTTAGCTATTCTAAGTGTTTCAGTGTATATGACGGAACCTTTATTGTTTATGGAGATATTTGTGTCATTGTGTGGGAATCTGATGACCTTGAACTGAAAATCATCTGTTTTGTTATACAATCTAGTTACAACTCTGTCATTTATTATACTAATTGTTAGATCCAGATAATTACTAGATGTTTCACTTAAATGTGTTTTTTTCAATTCAAGTGTATTCATGTACACTTCTGCTAGATGACCCGCAAATCTCGACAAATTGAGAGCTGCAAAAAAGCGCAAAGTGAGTCTAGTTCAACTCTCAACTATTATAGTATGAAGATTCTGGACTTGATTCACAGCATAAGTGACATATCGATGACGGTCTAATCTGGCTTCGTTACAAACTTTAAACCAATTAACCGACCCGGAGGGATGGAAGGCTTGGTTGGCCCGGGCGACTCACGACCCAGGATTTGATCCCGGACCGCTCGCGTGGTAAGCGTGCCACTTGCCACTACACCACTTCCGCCCTCAAATATACTAAAAAAAAAAATACGACGTTTAAACTTGAGTAAGTTTTCCCGATATCCTAATCTTCAACCAGTCCCGCTTTTTTACGATTCTCCTCGTTCAAATCATCCCATTTTCATGTTTGCAGTCAGCAGCTCATTCGTCGAGCCCGGAAGTGACTCGCTTCAGTTCAGTCCGATGCTCGCGTTCTGCTGTTTAACGTGCCAGAGCGACTCTTAATTGGCCCATCAAGTCGTCTCAGCACGCCGTTTGTGGTGGCTGTTTATATCTTCGCTGTTTATATCAACTTCATAAATCACTCAAGAACCACACAATCCCACAAATGACGTCACACTTCACTGCATAAACAAATAAATGTTGCAATTTGAGCTTAAGGTGCTCATTGTGGCATTTTGTTGGACCATTTCAGTGTGGGTGCGTTGCAGTTCTCTTCTTCAGTTTAGGTCACCTAAAACTCAATATTTCAAAAAAAAACCCGTTAGCTATAACTTGGAGCAAGATACGGGGCAATGTTGAGGCAACGCATTCAAGATCATGTAAAACATCTTTTTGTCAAAAATGGATTACCATTAGCTCTTCGCGGGGGAAGAAGATCCAGGGTGCGTGAGCAATTGTCAGTTTCTCCAAAGCTCCTGCCCCTTCTAGGCTAGTTCTGGAGGATGCCCCCTATTTTGCGATAGCGCCTATAATTGTTCTATTGCAAATCTGATAATATGTTTGAACACTGCTCTCACAACAAACAAATAAATAAAGATCAGTTAGGTTAAGCCTTTGTCACTTAGGATCGAAGTAGGATATCACGCGAATTAGAGAGAAAATGAATTGTGAAGTATTCAGTCTAACAGAATTTCTGATGTCACGCTGGATCGACGTGTACGTTTTGCACTAGTCGCGATGACACTATGGCCAAGTGGCGCAAGCAAAACATTTTTGAAGTTGTTTTCGAAATCCTACTGTCATCTGCCTCTGTTGGAGAAGTTGTTCCTGGAATTCAGTTATTCTGTCCCTCTTACAACTTCCTCGTTTGTGGGCGAATCACGTAGGGCATACCGAAAATGACATTTCCGAGAGTTGCAACGCCGGAAGGTAATCCCGCAAAGTCGTGATGCTCCCGGAAATATGTGCTGCGGCGAACTCACAAGATGCTGATTGAATGCTCCTATTCAAGCTGTTAGGCTTATCCCACCAAAGCCGTCCTTGACGTTGGTTACATTCTATTAACGAAACCTGAGGCTACACTCTTCAATATGAGATGCACAGGGCATTCGACGTTGATAATTTCCTGTTTTAGGATGCGCCACGCATCTGCTCTCATTTGAAGTCATAATGACACTTGAATGTGATCAGGACTATGTCTAACCTATTTCTCCGTAAACTAAATCACAAAAGACAATGCTGGGTGGACATGGTGGGGCTGCCGATGTGAACATCACAAGAGCTTTCATCCTTTTGGACGACTCTGTGATCATAGAGGAGTAGAAGGCTGGGGTATACGGGGCTTCTTTCGTTTCAATTCCAGTGCTATGGCCCGATTACCTTTGAGTGTAGATCAAATTTATGGGCTGAAAAAAAACTACATCTTGTTCTCTTTATCGTAGTCCCGCGCAGTGGCGGGGTCCAGTTCAAAAAAACTACATACGTAGATCAAATATTTTTACAATTCTGAATGGCAATCAAGTGCATGGCGCATCTTGTAACGACTAGACATTGACGCGAATTTTGCTCTTTTTACTAGTCGCATCTTATAGATGCTATGAACACTGAAAGGGAGACGTTCAGTTCTCCTCCTGGAGTCAGGTACTAGAGCTGCGCGATCACTGAAACCAAAGTTTAAGCTTGGGTTTAGGCTTAGGTTAGGCTTATGCTTTTGCTAAATACTGCTTGAGCCTATGATTGGGCCTAGGCTTAGTCCTAAGCTTGTTTAGAGCAATTCGCTGTCT
>MU882671.1:0-27417 GCA_036418205.1 Ostertagia ostertagi
ACCCAACCCCTCAAGGGTTAATACCGCCCAGCTAGGGTGGTATCCTTCCCTCACCGTCCCCAGGTCCCACTCCCATCCCCTCTCTGTCCCCAGACTCACTCCCATCGTTTCCCATCATCTGAAACTATACCTGGTATCCCCCAAAAATACCCATAAGAGGGGAGAAGTGCAGCCAAAATGGGGAAAACTTAAAAAATTTCCGTGGATTCTAAAAATCAATGGAAATTTTTACATTACTAAGAAAGGTATAGTTTCAGATGATGGGAAACGATGGGAGTGAGTCTGGGGACAGAGAGGGATGGGACCCGAAGGTCGATGCCATAAAAGTCTGTGACTTTGTGATATTCTCCCACTAGGGCGTCCAATTTCCCCCTTCATTTATTTCCTTGTGCAATAGTTCGTGTCGCCAATAATTTCAATAAATCCAGTTTTTGCAGCTGGGGGGAGGGGGGGAGAGGAGGGGAAAATCCTCCGGTTCGTGAACCATTTTTCTCCCGCCTTCACACCTACCCCCGGGTTTTCCCCCATAAAAACTGTGGCCACTACAGGCTGTTGGGCCACTGCCCCTCGCCTTATTCGAAGAGCCCCCCTTACTTATAGTTTATGCTTGTTTCCCTTAACATCCCATGCGAAAGTGGGTACTCATTATTATACGCACTAAAAGCCCAATGGTGTTAGGTGCACAATTTGCACACGATCTTACGGCAGACTCTGTGTCTCGTTGTTTTGCGTACTATTTCGGGAAGATTATTTCGAAGTTTTTATGACCGCGCAGGGGCCAAGTTCCCTTGGCCCAGGGTGGAGTTGCGAAATGGGGTTCTGATCAAGGAATCAGGGGGGTCCGGACCCAGCGCTGAATGAGCGCAGTGGTCTGCGAGGTGATTCGATCGAATCCCCGCCCCTCGCCATTATACAACGGCAAGAGGTCACGTGATACAACGTATAATGTATGCTGTAGCGCCATCTGTCCTCGTGCTACCCTCCTTTACTCATCGAGGTCGTCCCAGGATGAGATTTCGGCTACCCGACCCGGCACGCTTCGGACCACCACTCCCTGACCCCGTCTTGACCTCTCTTAGCGTTAATTCGTTTACTTAATACAGTTCAATCGATCGATTATATCCAGCTTTTTCCTTCGGACCATTCTTCTTGCTGAGTGTTTACATTTTATATATTTATATAAAATTTTGTATATGTTGGCTAATTTTGCATGGTTTTTTGAGGATAAACCGCTCGTCAAAATCGCATCTGTCTAATTCCCTTTTTCTCAGGTTTTCATAGAAATTCTGTTTTTTTTTGTATAGCCTCGGTCGTTCTCAAAAAGGCTGGTTAACCAAGAACCATTGGCAACTGCTATCAGTTGCTCGTTATGTTTATTATTTGCATTTGTGTTATTTACTAATTTTGTACAACCTCCAAAAATCGGGTTTAGATTTAAGAAAATATTTCCTGTTTCATAGTGGTTATATAAACGCTGTTCGTAGGACAGGGTGGATACGAGAGATTTCTTCAGATTTGGTTTTCTTGTTACCTTGGTTTACTTTCGCTCTATTGTTATCATTTCTCGAGCGTGTCTTAAAGAGTTTTCTGGATGGCATTGATCGAATCGAGTTTAGCTGCATTGAGTGTGAACGGATATATTCCAGGTTCTTTCTTTATATGTAGATTTCTGTCTATTATGAAGGCATAGTTGGCGTACGGGACCAAGCAGTCTATTGCGAACAAACAGCGCGTCTCATCAGTAAGGGGGGGGGCATGTAGTGCGAGAGTTCTTGCCGGCTGCAGAAGTTCCAATTTTTGCAGCAGAAAGGAATCCTTGGGGTTCGCTTAAGCTTTTACACCCACCCTAGAGCTTCCCTCTTTTGCAAAAACATGGATTCTCATGTGATATGAACTGTCGCCCCATATGCCCCCCCCCTTTAGTGGATAAGGCATAAGAAAGATTTTGGCAAAATATCAGCTCGGGGAAATTGGTGTTTTTTGCGTCCTCAACTTGTAAACGTTCTTCAGTTAAGATCATTCGAGCACTGTTCCTCACGCAAAACGCCTTACGGCGCGTATCGCAGTATAGGGGGCATCCTTTAGGACTAAGCCTAGGAGGCGCAGGAACTCGTGGGATATTTAAATAACTCACACACCCTGGAGTTTCTCCCCCTGCGTGAAGCTCAGACCCATTTTTACCGAAAAGCAGATGTTTCAAGTGGTTTTAAATATATTCCACCACAATGCCCCCGTACCTTGCGATAGCGCCCACCATACTTCTCTCAGAAATCTTTTGGAAACAGGAAATTTTTCTATGATTTCCAGCTTGCTGACAATGAGCGCTTGTGTGAGAATTTCCGATCTCATTCTGAAACTTTCATTGCCTTTGCTTTTGAAATTTCTATTTTCCTGTCTTTTTTGATTTTGGTCGTCGATCTTAGTTGACCTTATTATTCAGGAGTTCTGAAAAGTGCAATTCTTTGAATTTTATATCCAACCGTCAGTGAATTTGGGCCACCTGATCGCTGCCGAAGGTGAACCCGCACTGATCTCATCGGCTGCCTGCTTATCACTTCATTTTTGCAAACCGGAATTGTTTAGAACTTATCGATTGCCTGGTTCACTTTAGGTAAGCGTTGTTTACTTCTACGAAGAATTGGCTCCCCCACTTTCTTCACGATTTGGGGCGCGGCCGCGGCGAGCGCGGACGAGTCGATAGTGCCCGCGAACTGTGGTGGTGATGCGTTTTCAAATTTACCCACACAGTTCGCGGGCACTATCGACTCGGCCGCGCTCCGCCGCGGCGCGCCCCAAATCGTGAAGAAAGTGGGGGAGCCAAGCACTTGTAGATGAGCCAACTTGAAGACTCGAATGATATACTGTTTGCTTGGATGGCGATCTGTTTCTTTATGTGCACTTGGCCCCATTGTGGAGCGGGAGAGAGGTGGAATTGTAACATGAATAATTATTTTCATTTATCTTATTTATTTATACGTCCAAATGAGACGCGCCAGTGAATCCAGTATGCGAAATCAATGCAATTATTAAGAGAAAAAAGCAATGAAAGGCTGATCTAAGGAACCAGCAGTACCCATACGACTGAGAAGGTGAACCTGAAGTGAATATGTTCGAGGCAAGCAAATCATTTTTCAAAAGGTAATCACTAAAACGAGAGAATCACCAAGTGGTTCTGGCGTACGAATTATTTCCTGGCATAGTTTTCCCACAGTGGCTTATCAAATTGATGTACACTATAATTTTCCCACTTCATCCAAAAATTCTTTCCGGTGCATGGAATGCGGGTGAAGCCTCAATGAAATGCCTTTTGAAGCACATTTGAAACAGAAATATTTGCAAAAAAATTAATTAATTCGGTTAAAGTCGTGTAAATAGGGTCAATCGTCGCGTTCGCACTAGTTTTGAGATTTTTTCGACCACCACCCCCCCCCCCCCTTCCAATGGGGCCCGCCTGGTACGATCCCTTGTTGTTCGGTTAGGGTACAAGTAAATAAACATGAGATTATCATGTTTAAAGGTCTTCGTAAAGACGGCGGACGGTTGACCCTCGTGCAGACTCAGGAAAAATAATTGAGTGGAAAAAACCGAGAATTGAATAAACTTCCAATTTGCTTGTGCCCTTATAGGGATATCAACCCTTCTCACCTCCGGAAGATTTGGAATCGCGATATGTCTATTCATTTCCTAGCCAGAAATGATGTTGGGGACAATGGAAAGAGATATGTGTAAGCCGGAGGATGAGGGTTTAGCCCAAGCCTGAGGGGAATGAAGGAGCTTCAGGGTGGTGAATGACTTTTTGCCCCCTCACCTTTACGAGAAAGCTTCTTGAAAGCAGCTACATAACTTCCACTTATAATTTGCTTAAGAATTCAGTTGGGATTCCATATAGGGAAAAACTCGATAAAGTTTCAGTTTATTGCAATATTTACAGAGTTTCCGCGTTCAGAATTTTTATTTTAGTTTTTTGAAGAATTCAAAACTGGGAAATTTTCGCAGGATATTTTTCCCCTGAAATTTTCCGAAGTGTTTTCGATTTCTCTATGTGGACGATATGACACTGAGAAGTACAGGCCTTTTCGAATCCATCCCTCAAAAAATATTCAAAAAAATGACGGCGTCCTCGAGGGGTGGTGTCCATGTTTGAGATAAAAGCCGTTTCGGTTAGAAGGACGGGTCTGTCTCAGGTTCGAGCGGGGGCCACCAAATATGAGACAGGCCACACCTTGTAGCTCAATAGGCAAGCTCAGGGGTGGCTAATGTCTAGGCGTCGGAGTCATGCATAAGCATAGGGCCGAATGTGGCTAAGCCAAGCGGGGCTAAACCGAGCCTAACCCAAGCTTAACCTCAGGCTTCAATGATCGCGCAGCTCTGGTGACCTGACCTCAGGAGGAGGAACTGAACGTCTTCCCGGTAGGAGCAATGATGAAGCCAATTCAGGGGGGTCTTATCCAGTGGTGGAGGGGGAGAACATGTGATACTGCCGACAGGTTTTTGGCCTTTGGCTTTTTTTTGCCCGGCGCTCTTAGGAGCGACATATTCTATGCATATCCACGTATTGCGTGGGCGGTGACGCGAGGACTAGGGGGGGGGAGGGGGAAACAACGCTGCGGGAAATGTCTCCTCTTAGGGTCTTGGGTATTGGTGAGTTGTAGGTGCGTTGGGTCACTTGATATTTCGTCCCCCACATGATCATGAGGCCAGCTGACTTGCGCTCACAAACTGCGATTTCTGCTAGGGGAGCCCAACGGGGATCAGTGGACTGTTGCTATGGCCGTTCCCTATTTTTAAAGCCAACTACGGGCCGGTCTCCTCCCCGGCGAACAAACTTAATTATTTTGAGCGATGTGGAACTTGGGACACCACAAGTGTACCCCCCCCCCCGCCTTAGTGGGGTAGCCCTTTTAGTGGGCAACTAAGCTGACATGGGGAATTGTGAGCATAAACATTAGGTGAAGTTTGGAGGGTGGGTGCCTAACTCAGGTTTAGGAGCGAGTCATACGGCGTGATCGTTTTGTCCGTTTTCTTCTCTAGCTTAGTCTTCTGGAGTCACGAGTATTTTTCAAAAAAGCCACGGTTAGGGAAATAGTAACGCGCGGGTGGGGCTCCTATGACGTACGATTAAAGTTGCGAAAGAATAGAGTGGAGCAGAACGCGTGCCCCCTCCTAACTAAGTTAGCACCAAGATTTGGATTGGATATCGTTTTTGTTTGTTCCTTCGTGTCACCAGAAGGTACGACGACCAGTGTGAGAAGAAACTCGTGGTACACCACGTTATATTAATAAGTGGCACCTCTGGCTTCAAGCGTGCATTCAATAATTTATTAATCTGTGCCTCTGGATGTGTGTGGGGTTGTGTATGTGTTAATGATGAGCCGTGTTCTGTCTGGCCTGTCCAAAGGGCGCTCGTGCGATCCACGACGACACTGGCGCTCGTCGGCGTCGCGTCGTCTTGTTCGATCCGTCGCACGCCGCCACGGCGGTCTGCGTCCCTTCCTGCCATATGCCGCCGGGTCAATGACGGATACGCGGGCCACTGCGCCAACGTGGGGGGGGCGGCGAGTGCAGTCAATCGCCGCGGAGTGTTTATCTCACGTTACACTAGTAATTTGCTGGCACACAGCCAGCAGCACGATCCGCCGCACCTACTTTTCAACCATAGTTTAACCCGATCACAAATTCGTCACACCCAAAACGTCTCCGGACCTTGGGTGGTCGTTTACCCTGCGCCAAGTCCTTCTGGAATTGCTTTCAATATGATGTGAATTATTTCGTTTAGTTTACAATTGAAATGGTCCTCGGTGCTATCACAAAATACGGGGGTATCCTTTAGGACTAAGCCTAGGAGAGGACAAAAACTCTGGAAAATTGCTCACGCTCACAGGAGCCTCTTTTGTTCTCCGAGGGTTGATCCCGATCTTAACAAAGAGGAGCTGTAGCGCGGTTTTGAATGCGTTTCCGCCACAATGCCCCCCTATCCTGCGATAGCGCCTGTTTCTTATTTCTTTTCTCATTTTGAAGGTCATTCCTTGAATTTTTCAAGTGCAAAGTTCAGAGATATAGTTTAGCCTCTGTCTTCCCATCCATAAATATGGACGAAGGCTAAACAATTCGAGTACCTCCCCCCCCCTTGTGCTCCTTATTGTTTTATTCATTTACACAATATATTTTTACAACACATGCATATCAACAATTTTAGAACTGCTATTTATTATTTTTGTATTTGTTCAGTCGTTTTCTTTTTCCATTAGATTATCTCTGACCAACGTGACCTATCTACAAATCCTGACCTATGGATAATCTCATCGTACTCTCGCTCTTACTGCAGAAGTGATCTGAGAGATATCGCGCTAAAGGTTACTTTAGGATACTTTAGGTTATTGGAAGATTTTACCTAGAGTTTTTGATCGTTGAAGCTCGATAGTGATTTTGGACCGGGACCAATTTATCTCTTTGCCTCCCATCGCCTGTTTTTTTTTCCTGTGAGAGCTGATGTTTCTAGTGAATTAATGCTACAGTAAGAGTTCATGTCCAGTCCCAAACTCTCACTTGGGGACCTTGGAAGTATGCTTTGGGCCGGGAGGTCTAAGGCTTAATATTTTCACTCTTCCCAGTCTGCCTGGCCGAGGGGTTACTGTAATTTTTCAGATAAATATGTTTGTATGGGAAAATGAGTTCAAAAGCCTCTCTATTTAGTGAGAACAGCTTTTAGCCGTGGATCTTTCTAGAACTCTAAAGCGGAGTCGAGGAAACCCGGACTGCACAGCTGATCAAGGGGGAACTGTGGAAAGTGAGACCCTTTGATTTAGGGAACCTTTTAGGTTCTATATTAAGCCCTTTTACCGAGCCCATTTTGTGAAATGATGAGCCTAAAGGTGGAATTTTGGCCATGTTTATGTTTTCATGCCAAATTACTTCAAAGATGTTGAGAAGCCCTATCAAAAGAGAAGCGAGTGTGTATTGATAAAAACATGTCGGCGAAGCAAGCTCTGGGCGAATTCTTGAAATAGGCGGCGGTCTCTTAACGGCTGTTCGCTTTAGTTGACTATTTTCCGATATTGATTTTTTGATAAGAAATTTGAAAAGGCAGGAATAATGCGTCCCCCGTACCCAGCAGGGTTGAACGTCGTCAGAGTTGTTCTTCATAGAAACTTAGAATGCAGCCTATATTGCCTCTTGCTCTTGGCATCTGTAGGACGATCACCTATTACATTGTTTTTCCAATTTGAGAAGAGCTTCCTGTTCATCAGTTGCTTCAGAATACGCCACGCATTTGAGTTTCCCCTAGTATTGTAGAGGGTTTTGGATAACAAAGTGAGCGCTCCAGCATAAAGTATAAACATGAGGGAAAATCTAATTGGGCTACCGGGTCTCTTCCAGTTAGGGGGAATTATGATGCATTTTCTCGGCGAACTAGTGTAAAACGCGAGCATTCCCAGCTTTTCACGCATGTACAAGTGAGTGCCCTCAACCGCCCCACCCCCGTAGACTGGCTACACTCCCCCGTGGCTCAGCCGTTGACCTAGCTTTTCTGGATAAAGCTGCATCATTGATGTCCCCCCCCACCCCTCATCTCTAACTGGATAGACCCGGGCGCACTCTGTTTCTTCTATTGTTATATGACTACAGTTGAATCTTAGAGATATCACCCCCCCCCCCCCCCCCCGCTGATACTATCCTAAGAGTGGGGGAGACAGGGTTGCGTAATAGGGCAGCCATTGAACGCGTGATGTTGTAGCTACCCCCTTTGAGGCACTCTTTCCTCTGAGAGGTAGCGCTAGCAGGAGTCTAGAAACGCTGGTCCTATAACGCAACCCTGTCTTCCCTAACCTTAGGATAGAATCAGCGGGGGTGGGTCGCGTTCCTGTGGGTAAAGATAGATACAGCCTTGATGGTGTTTTCTGAAAATTTCGAGCTCCTTGCCATATGACTTGCTTGGCAATCTCCTATTTCCTTTGGCTCATTCCGTGATTGATCTCCTTACAGAACCTTTTCATATGTGTTTTCATATCTGGTCTGCTCTCAGGGTATAAGACAGGGACGGGGGGGGGGGTGAGGAAGAATGGTCGAAATCAAAGGAACTATTCTCCTAGAAGCTCGTCCATTTGACTTTTGGTCAATGACTTCCGCCTCTACGTAGTCTCCGTGGAAACAAATCACCGTTTTTGATTCAACGGATGTACGAGAGGTCGGGGTAGTTGGGTCTGGGACGAAAACTAAGGCCACGGAAGTTAAGCAGTGCTTGTGGGTACCTACTATGGGTTAGGTAACTTTTCTGGGTCACGGCGCAGGGTAGAAATGGCGGTGTCGCTCACGAGTATCTCCCTGACATGGGTTGGAAGCAGGGTCAGGTCCTATCGTTGTTACTTTTTCAAAAATTTTTACGACCCCCCTCCCCCAAGGTGGACTTGGTACGACCCCCTTTTCGACCCTCGACCACCATATTCCTCTCTATAGTATTTAATTCTGGTACCACAACCCCCAAACCCAAACCCCAAACTCCGCCCACTTTTTCCTCCAAAAATGCCGTCGAGCGGGGGGAGGGGGGATATACCCACTATGAAACAGTAAAAATTTACCAAAATTCCCTAAATTTCAACCAATTTACCCTAGTAACAACGTAAGGCTGACCCTGGTTGAAATCCCAGTAGAATCCCATCAAGTCCCGGCTTAAATTTTGTCTAGGCTCACGAAGCTTGAGCTCCTCCAGGGGGAGGTAATTGGTGCCCGAGTTGGCTAGGAGGCTTGTACTGGATTAGCTTGTATAATGGCTGGTCCCGATTTAGCCGCGCAACTCATTGCGCACGATAAATCGCATTAAATTGGCTCTACGATCTGAATGGAAGTGCAAGGCGTGGCGCATCCCCACTGAGATTGACTAATGGCAAACTCTACGTCCTCTTTCTATGTCCTTTATGTGTGTTTTTTCTTCCAAATAAGGAATTGTTCATACATATATTATACTCGGCGGCATCGCCATCTCCTGCTCCCCCACCACCTTTCCCCACCCGTAGATTTAATGGAGAGTGGGCGTTGATCTGGGTGACCTCTTTTCTCGATTTCTGCAAGCGAATTGCCCATTTTATTTTGCATAGAGACTATGATAGCTGCGAATAAAAACTGTTATTTAAAATTCAGAGCCATAAAATCGATTTAGATGGTTGTTTATAGTTGGGGGCCGCTGGCAGAAATTGAAAATGCCATGAAAAATATGAGAATTTAAATGAATATTTTGCTTTCACTCAAATATTGACTGGCTATGCATGCGAAGCAATTATGAAATATGAAATAGTGATGATTAATAGCTGAACGGCGAGCGCTTGCGGTACGAAGGAATGGTTGGAAGTGAGGGAGAAAGGAGTACTAATGAAATGAGAGGAGGTATGACTGGATGAAATGTCCGCGGGCATTCTTGCGACTCATTTTTCTCACAAGTATTTCCCCTAGTATCATATTTCACTTGCATGGCCGTTAGATCTCATTTCTGCGAATTTTCCTAGTTCACTTAAAAAATAGTAAAATTTACGGGGCTTTTGCAGAAGGGGGTCGGGAACGGCGCTGTCCTACACAGAATCAGCGCTATCTCGTCTATAGAATGGTTCCCTCCACCTCACCCCCCCCCTACCCCTCTACTACCTAAGCACCTTTGTTTTTGTTCGTGTCTAGTCATATCAGAACCTCAGGTCGCTGATCTATTTCTGGTATTCTTACAGTTCTTGTTGGAATTTCTTTTATCTTTATGTAGTTTAATTTTTGTATGGCGTGTTTTAAGCAGAAATAAGTAAACAAACAAACAAATAAATAAATGAACAAATATAATGAGCAAAAAGTCATGGTGGTACGTCGCTACATATTGATCAAGACTTCCTGTCTGTACCCTATTCAATCACCCACGTCTAAGACCCTTAATGGCAGCGCGCAACAGTACCACCCAGAGTGCGGCTTCTTCTCAGTTTTTTTCATATATTTGTGCTCGAAAGGGTTGGTTCTGAATGTACTGGTACCCGCAAGTTTCCCAGCAGCTCAGTCCAGGTTGTTTGGCGAATTCTCTCCGGCTGGAGAATAGCCCAAAGCGGCCTGAGCTCTCAAATTCCTGGATACTTTCTTCGAATTCTTGCTTTTTCAAATTCCTTCTCACTTTCTGAGTTGTTGTTGACGACGATCGTCAAGGAAGATAATCAGCGCTTCGAATCGCCTACGAACTTAAGGCCGATGAAATTGAAAGCATCTCATCCCTGCTTATCCGTTCCAATCGCTTTAGTGAAAGCTACTTTCTTTATGCTATTTATAGAGGGTTTATTTTTATATAGGTGTTGCTTCTAAGACTTTCAAAGCAGGAGCTCACACAGCTAAAAATATGTCACACTTTGCGCCGTCATATGAATTTGAAAAGCAGAACAATGGAAATTGCAGCGCGCGTGCAAAATCAATACCTATGTTCCACAATGAAGCGTCTGTAGAGAGGGAATAACCATTGTAAAAGATCACGTTGAAAGCTCAACCTGAATTTGTTTGATAATTTGTGACTGAAATGTGTGAGCGAACAAGAATGCTTTGGGATAAATGCGGTCTTTTCTTGATCTTAAAGCGATTACGGTATGCTTAGGAGGGGTATAGAGGAGACGTGAGGGTGCTCAGTGGTACGCCAGGGCGAATAAGGCAGAGAAATCCGTCAAGAAAACGCAAAACGGGACCCCTTTTTGGCCGTTGATTTTCACTCATGAACAGGTAACAGCTCAGAAAGCGGACGTATGGACGAGTTTACCGCATTTGGTGGCACCATGCCAAACCATGCTCCAGTCGAGTTGCTCCAGTTGTGTCGCTGCTAGCGGTGCAGTTCGCCCAAATCACCAACTTCTTGAAAGTTTTTGTAGAACTATTGAAAACAGTAGCTTAAAATTTTTATGTACAACATTTTTAGGTGGCCTTTTTTTGCTAAGTGGGTTGGGGGGGGGCTGACGGGAGGCGGCGCGGCGTTCTGTTCCTTCAAGACTTGTTAGTCCGCTCGATGACTGATTTTCGAAATTACCACGATGGATTTTCGAAATTAGCCACGTTGCCGACGAAATAGGTAACTGCTTCTCTTGGACTAAGCCCTTCCAATAGAGGAGGCAGACGAACAGAGGCGGATGCCGCCGTACTGTCGTAGTGCGCTCTCCCAAACGTCACAGGCACTACTTGAACTCAGCCTCTTTAAACCTCGGCTGCAGCATCGCTCCGTGAATGCTCGCGGCGTGTCCTCTCCTCTCCAAGGTCTTATACCCAGGGGCGGTATTCAATCCTTCCCCCAGGGGGATATATCCCCCTACTCTGATTCAATCCTCTGGGGGGACAAAAAAGGGTTGCGTCATAGGACCTCGCATACCTCTGTGTTTCTACCTGCCAGACAGTTAGAGCAGCGCGTACCCTTCACCCAATCCACTGATGAAGCACTCTTTTCCTGAGTGGGTCCGCGCCTGCTCTAGCTGAATGTCTGGCAGGTAGAACAGGAGTAGTGAAGTAGCGCACTCCCCCAGAACCCCCCTAAGACAGTCTGTCGCGGCGGCAAGTAAAGGCCAGGATCGCGGACGAGTTGCGCAATGCCTTTGATGTGACTGGCGTCTTGAGAGTGGGGGGGGCGGCGTAGGCGGCGCGGCAACATTCTATTTACTTGACGCCGACTATCACAAGTATTGCGCGGTAAGTAGCACTGGATGACTCGTCTTCATTGTCGCGACGACGGGCCTCCGTGGGGATACCCCAGAGGTATGTCTAGCGTCCCTATGACGCAGACAACCCTTCTAAGTCCCCCCAGAGGATGAACGTTTCTTCTTATCGTCTGCTGCTCTGCCCATCGTGGCAGGACCATGTAGGAAAAAATCGGTAGTCCCTTAACCCGAACACAACTCACGCTTAAGCTCTTTGACCCACGTTTTGGTGTGTTGAAGCTTTAGGTGGCATTAATTACATTTGCCATTCATTAGACAAAAGTAGTTCCGTGTGTTGAAATAAAAATAACGAGTTACGCTAATTTCCTAACGCGTGATTGAATTTAGCCAGTTCAGTGATAATTTATGATAATCTTTTACAATTGTCATGATTTTTCATTTCCTCACCTCTACTAACTTCTGCGTTTTTTGTCCAACTAAAATAATTTTCTCTGTCCTATTTCCTTTGAAAATTCCTTATTCATTTTCATATTGCTTATCCGAAAGTGTCAACACTGCTCAATCGCGGTGCCCTTGTCAGATCGTTGAAGGTTTCATCTGCTCTTGACGACGTCTATTGTCATGACGTTGATCCTGTTGTTGTCCATGATGTCCTTCCATCTTTATGTTGCTCGCTTTAATCGCTTTCGGGGGGGGGGGGGGTGGGTGTTGAGCTTTCAGGGCTCTGCCATTGCATTCAGTCCTTGTGCAGCTTCTAGCAGCTGTAATTTACATAAATGCACTTTATCTGGCTTAGGAGCTTGCAGGAGCAGGAGTTCAGACGCAGCAGGGATCGAACGACTCCTTGGATCCCTTCCTTCAAATTAAATTTGAAAATTTCGAACAATAACATCAATTTTTGGAAACAATACTGAAAATGATGAAGATGAAGATTGTAGAGCCACTACCATTGCGATCTGCGCTGAACCAGCCCCAAATTGCGCGGAGAAACGATCCTGAGCTAAGAGCGGTATATTTTTTTCTAGTTCCAGGTGAAGGATTGACTTAAAAAGCCTTCATCGACTGCTGCGAAGTGAAAAAAGTGTGAAAAAAGTTGTTTCTTCTCTTCACGAAGTGTTTCATGATTTCAACAATGGGCGTTACTGAGAAACCTTCAAACACCCCCTTACTACGGTAGATCCCCGCACACCCATTCGAGTTTCGCAGCTCCTTTTCCTCAGGATTGGCCAAGTTATCTCGATTCCTCCTAACACATGGCTGAAAATCACATCTTTGCAAACGAGTTCTCATCGCATCCGCGATTTAAAATCTGGACTGTGTGCACGGCGTAATCCAGCACTAAAAATTCAAAAATGCGTGTTTCAAATACGAAAGCCTTAGAGCTGAAAATAGAGAAGGAATTAAAGGACGATGTTGTGAGCGCCCTGAATAAGCTCCCACGAGACTTGGCGACGAGAGTGCTCGTCTGGACACGAAGCTGAGTCGTTGAGGGCGGTTGTGGTCAACCAACAGGTGTGAGTCCAGACAGAAAAGCGCATATTTTGTGCCTTTCTATGACTAAGCCTTTTTAGAAAGGAATGGGTCTCCGGACATCTGTCAACCGTGAGGCTAGGCAATTCAGCGTTTTGTTGTGCTGTCTGGGAGCTCTCACACAAGCGCACTATTACAGAATCTCCGCTTTCTTTACCTCCTTTAAAAGGCTTAGTCCCACTACCACAAAGAACGTCTGCTTTTCCTTCTACACTCTCACCCCCTGGTTGACAGAAGCCTTGTAACCGAAGGAATGGAAGCAGAGATGCTGCAATAGTGTGCGTGTGCGAGAGTGCTTAGAGAACACTACAGAATGCTGAATTACCAAGCCTTTTGGTTGACCATCGCCCTTGGACGGTTGAGGGCACGATAAAGACGAGCGAGTGGCGGAGCTTCAAGCGGAGGCGGAGTTGCTAACGTTCCAAACCTCATGTTCATATTTTAATGCTGTGTTCTGCTGCAATGATGACGCATATCGCCTCTTCTAGTGCTTACATACTTTTTCACTAATTTCGGCAATTTTTACGACGTCGTCCTGAAAACGGGTTTAGATGAATATTGATTAGGCCTTGCTACTGGATTTGAAACATCTGCTTCTGCTTCAACTGCACCATTTCCTTCTGTGATTCTTCTCGTTATCGCTGTGGTGCTCGTCATCATCTCGTTCTTAGGGCCAATACAAATTGCGGTGTTTTTGAGTCGTTCTCCTTCACTGCCGCCGCCGCCGTCGCAGCAGCAGCAGCAGCAGCGGCTGCTCTCGAGAGTGTGCGCTCCTTATGTTTTCTCTGTTTGCCTTCATCCAGTTTCGTAAAAAGCGCAATTTCGCTAAAATCGATGGCAATATTGTTTAGAAGAGAGCAGTGGAGCGAGTGCTGGTGGTGGTGGGTGATGTGGGAAGGGGCTGGTGTGCCATCGGCGCAGCCGCGGTGCCGCCATCAGTAGCCCGGTCGCCCGGGCCTCAGCCCGGCCGTCCGGTTTGTTGGCTGGCTGGCTGGCTGGCTAACTGCCCGTTGGCTTCAGCATAATAAATTTTATTTGGCGTTCCCATTCCCCATTTCATATACACAAATGCAGCTGTGAGACGACATTGACTACTGCTACGCCGGCTGTTCTTTTAACTTCCTTAGTAAACCTGCCTTTGGCTGAATTTTCCGGAATACTTTATCCCAATTCCCACATTGGAATTGAAATCTAAAACAAATAATGGTTTGTCTGAGGAAGAGGCGAAACAAACCACCTCTTATTCTTGACCAGTCCTTTTCCGACTTGTTAGTATTTTGGCTTTATTAACAAGGCAGAACTCATCCCAAAATCTAGGCTCGAGGACGATTCTTTCGCGCACGCTTGGGCAATCATTCCACCCCAAGTTCAAGCTTTTTTTTTTACCATTTTTGGCGGATTTGTATTAATAACCCTTACAAAAAAGAAGGCATGGCCGTTTTCCATTTCAACGTGGAGTTGCTTCTGATGAGATGTAAGAAACTGCAGAGGCTCAACTTGCAGCTCATTAAACGAACGGTGGTGGAATCTAGTCTTTCCAAATAAAGCTCTCCTAGCTGGTTTAATGGTGGCCAGGGTCAAGTACTGGTTGGGCAGCTCCCAACAAGGGAAGGGGATCTGTGGGATTTGGGAAGTTGTTATGGTCTGGAATGCGATCACCATCCCCCTCTCCTTCCCCTCGTTCCCCATGGTCTAGTAAAAATTTAAAATTTTTGATGGCTATCGTAAGATATGGGGGCATCCTTAGACTAAGCCTAGGTGGGATCAAAAAATCCGGGAAAGTAAAAATTGCGTACCCACCGTCTTTATGTATTCCCCAATCTAGGGCTAAGTCCTGTTTTCAACAAAATGTGGTTGTCTTATGTGTTTTTGAATGCATTGTCACGACAATGCCACCGTATCTTGCGATAGCGCCAATTTTTGTACCCGGGGGGGGGGAACTTCTAAATTTTCATAAAAGTGACTGAAGACGTTGCATGAAGAGGTCCACTGAAACTGGAGTTGGGCCTGCTCGAAATTTTAACCATCCTAATGGCTCACTTCGAATGGTGCTAGTAGACTAAGCTGATCTCCACCAATTATACCGACATGGACTTGTCTAGCCTTCCTATTTATTGTGGAGACGAGTCACACATTCAAATGCCTCTGCGATTTGGAGCAGATGTTGGGTGCGTGGCGCCGTCCTAAAAGAGCTCTCATATAACGCGTTTAATTTATTTGATTTATATATGGCTTAGAACAATGCGCCATTCTGTCCCGAAGACGTCACTGTCGTTTTGCGAATAATGAAATGGCTAGTGCTTCCTCTTTTATTGGTTTTAACTACGAGTGTGCCGATTAGAGTCTACGAAAGATTGATCTTATTGCTCAGAAATTGCAAATAGATTACGGTACCCGTGGCCGTTGAATAGCATATAATGTGCGCTTCAAAATGATATATTAAATGTGCATAAAAAGCCCACCGTTGTTCATTTTATGTCCAAAATACATAGAACGTATATATGGTGCTTACAAACTGCACATTGCCACGTGCATGCACTTTTATTATCACATATGTTCTTTGACAATTTTGTATTTCCTTCTTGTTCAGATGAATTCCGATAACATGCACTTTAAGACTGAAAAGAATTTTTCTTCATAAGCGGCTTCAGAAGTAGAGCAGGCAAACCCGCGAACAAGGGAGTGAACGAGGTAGTTTCCACTATAATCTGCACCCGCTCTTTCAAAATAACGAGAAGAGCGTCGGGTGCAGACCATACACCACAAGTGACGACGGCCTTCAAGTAAATCTGGTTAGTATAGTGATAGCTGATTTTTGGTAAATGATAGTTGTAATTAGTGACAACTGATAGAATACAACTGCAACAGGCTAATCATTTCATTGGCAAAAAATGTTTCAGGTTTGTGGTAGCCGTCGTCACCTGTGGTGTATGTTCTGCACCCGACGCTCTTCTCGTTTTTTGAAAAGGAGTATACCTCCAATTGAGGTTCCAGAATTAGTGGGTACTGTAGCTTGGTCCTTCAAGAAGCAGAGTATGATGTGCTACCACAAGATAGAGGGCAGTGGTGGTAATCGAGCCAAGAACCGCCTAAAACATCTTCATTTTTAAAAAACGTGTCAGGCTTTAGCGGAAGGGAGGGAGTCCGGGGTTCGCGTGATCAGCGTTTCATTTTTCCGGGGTTTTAAATCGTTTCGTAGGCTTAGCCCTAGAGGATACCCCTATTTTGCGCTAGCACCCGATACTCTTCAAAAAGGTACATAACGATGTGTTGCGCGTTTTGTGGCGAAAGGGCTCTCAAAGCGAAATGAACAAGGCCCTTTCCATTCACCCTCCCTCTTTACTGTGCCTCCTAATGGCTACTGCAGCCGCTGGTCTTCATCGTTTCAGCCCTAGTAGCAGAGAGTGTTTGCATGTTAAAAACGTTACGTATTATGAAACCTCCTTCAAAGCCTCCGAAATCAGCGAGCAAAATGAGGCTCCCATTCGGCGTTTTTAGATAATTTCTCGTGGTTTCTCTTTTGTTGTCGACTGCCATCCAAATTAGCGCACTCGCTGTCTTTAGTTCTCAAAGAATAACTTTCTATATGAATTTGAATTTTGGACCAGCGGTTATGAATACCCAGTATATCGGCGGCAAAGTCTACTGAGTTCTTTTTTTCGTCAAATCTGAACCGACACCACGTACCGATTTGTTAGGTGAAAACTTGGACCACGTGGCGAAAGAATTTTAGTGTATTTAATTTAAAGTTGCCTTTTTCTCTCTGCTCTTTTCTCTTTCCTTGCCGGATTGCATCAACTAACACTGTTGTCACCTGAAGCCGGTAACACTTTTTTAGGAAATTTCAAAACCGACATGGGTGAGGCTCATGGCAAATTGACGAATGCGACCGCGGTGCGGTTCATATTAGCGCCGCGATCAGGGTAGTTTAGAAAAGAAATCAGTATGCTGACAATGATTATTCAAAAATTAAAAGTTAGCCCTGCCTTTTTCGAAAGTACATTTGTGAACCAGTCGTTGTTGGAATTTGCTTATAAATTTCTTCTAAAGATGAAGATGATAGAGCGTTAGGCGCTGATAAGGCCTATTTGGATGCGCCACACATTCGACTCTCGCTAAGAATCATGGCTGCATTTGATTGCGAACTGGTCTACGTCTACAATCAGTTACAGGCGTATTCGATGAACAGTTCGCATTATCCTACCAAGATGGCTCAGTTCAGTAATTGGATCCGTGGCGGATGACGGCTTGGTCTCGATAGAGTTCATGTCATAAATCTAACGCTCGCCCAGCCTCCTATTACGATGCCTACCATACTTCCTTCTTATGCACAGTGTAGCAAAACCAGCTGGTAGTACTTTCTCAGCTGAATTTGGCCTTCAAATGCTTTTATTGTACTTTTGGGGACAGGAGAATAGCTAGAAGATCTTCTTGTTTCAATAACTCTGGAAGTACACTGGCGTTGATGCAAAAACTTAAGGACGAGACAGATGAAGTATCATAACCTTTTGATAGCTTTGTGGACCGTTTAACGGTTCCTGTTAACTGCTTTCTTTAGTGCCCTGTGACAGCTCTTTGTATGTGGGGTTAGGTTCCATAGAGTCATCTTACGCGCCAGTAACACGTCGTTGGAAAAGCTACGTTCGTCCCTAAGTTTTGCACACCAGTGTATGAACTACTTAGGGAAGTGCTAGTACAGTCGGACGTATGGGGGGTGGGGGGGGGGGGAGGTTTTGTCAGCGTCTTATTTCATGGCCTGGAACTTATTTTCGGCTCCGTGTACAGGGTGTCTCAAAATTATGGGCGCCTAAACACAGCAATATTTTTTAAGCTTTTAAACGGAGAAAGGGACGGATGCAAGCTCGAAAGTCGCTCCTTGGTATTCGCGCACGTTGCACGCGGCTATTCCTCGTCTATTTTCCCCAAAGCTTCCTTCAGTGCTGCTTTCAGTGACTCAAAAGTGCAGAGAAGTTCTCGACAGACCTAATTTCACTCTATAACCACGTTGAAAATTGAGGTTGGTGTGGACCTGGTAAAAATATTGGTCATTCTTGATGCTAGCAAAGTCGGACAGCTGGAACCGCCACCACTTTGTCGAACTTTAGCTCTGTTTGGGCGGAGCCAGCATTTTCTTTGCCAAAAGCGCCCTCGACTTGCTGCCACGGTGCGTACTTGGGCCCTGGAGTTTATCTTCGTTTTTCACAATGTTCGGTTGTGATGTTCTACCGAAATTGAGGAAAAACTGATAGCCTCTCACCATTAGGCATGGTGTTCCCTCAAAGGGCAAACCCCGGGATTGGCCGACTAGTGGGAAGAATACCATGGGGAGAGTTTGGGGTACGTACCTTCATAGATCATGCCAGCTTCATTGCCCAAATTGCGCGATTAGGGCACTTAACCCTAAAGGCTGGTAACCATCGACCCCGTTGCAACGCTCTCCACCCACCGCGATTGATGTAGTGACCAGCAAGCTCTCTCGAGCGGCGTGCTCTCTCGCGTGTTTTGTCTTCTTTGATCGCCCTGTCTCGCCGTCGTACCACACACCGACGTTACTGTAGTTTAAGGCCTTAATTTCAGCGTTTCCGATGATTTCTCCTGTCCTCGTTCACTCTGTCAGTTGATTCCTTATTATTCGAATTATTTCCACGGTGGTTATTTGGGCCCTGAGTCTTTACTACGTTTTTCTAAGGTGTTCGAGTTTGTTGATGTTCCTACCGAAATCGACGCTCATCTCAGTCTTCACTAACGATAAGAAGCTCCTATATAGCACCTGGTTTTATCCGGGCTTGTCTGACAACCGTTTCGTGGCGCGTCGATTCGGTGATCAGCAAAACAATCTTTCCTCTAAAGTAGCACGTTTGACGTTTCTGATGAAATGTTCATAGTGTCTTGGTGGATTCGTCGTTATACGAAAATTTTTCCTCCAGAAGAAGGGATATAGGGGAGCGTGTGTCCACTAAAGCGGTTAACCAAACTTCTGCGTTTTTCGACCCTCTGTTGCTTGTTGGGATCGAAGATGACACGACATTTCTGCATGTGATAGGGCGGCTATAAAGTTCTCCAACAACCATTAGCCCTATCGACGCCCCACGAGTCATCCAGCTTCTTTAGGATTCTTCCGACGGAGTCGTGGCTTGCGTCAGGAATGTTTCAGTCATCTTTTCTGCAGAAATGGCTAGCCTTTCTCACTCTCTCAGGCTTATTGCATGAGGGACACTGTTTTCTAGTAGTATCGTTTGATAATCTTCCGTATAACCCTCATGGGAACTACGAAATTTCTGTTGTGCGCTTCGTTGGGGAGACCTGCTTCATGCAGGCGAATGGTCGTCGATCGCTCGAAAGACCTTCCGCCGCCTTAAAGATAGTATGGTTTTCACCGCCAATGCAGAACTCCTTACGGAATTCATAATCAGCAAATAAAGTGAAAATAATCGAGTTCTTTCGCTGAATAATTTTCTGAATTTCGGCAACCATAATTTTGGGACGCCCTGTATTTATGACATTGCAGTTTCGGGTAGCCAAAACGACTCGTATGTTTGTTTGAACTAGGATTCCATGACAAGAACGAAGAGTACAGAGAAGCGGGAAAATTGGCGCTAGTGGGGAGGCAGACCGCGAACACGCTCGGGGGGAGGGGGGGTGGGGGCGCCGACTAACATGCGATTTGGTAGCGAAAGATTGACCCCAGGCGACCTTAGCCATGGCTCACTCTTGGGCGCGGTCGGTGCGCGCACGCCCACCACTTCTGCTCGCCGCAGGTCTATACGTGGCGAGTGATTAGATAGCAGAGAGAGCGTAGTGTTGAAGAGGGCACAGCGATGAGAGTCGCATCAATGCTCAAATCAACGGGCAAGGAAGGGGTCCCATTTCTCGGGTTCTGGGCCGTTTCTCATGGTTTTTCCTTCTTTCGTGTACCACTCATTAATTAATTTGAAATGGGTTGCTTTTTCATCGTAAATTCTGCTTTAATCCTCTTTTGACCTTACTGAAGCGCTATCCTTTTTCATAGCTTCTGATGTATAGTTTTTCAGCGCTATCGCAATATACGGGGGCATCCTCTGGGACTAAGCCCAGAAGTGGGCAAAAAATAGAGGAAAAATGAAAATTGCTCGCACATCTTGGAATCTCTCCTCCTCCGCTTAAGGCTTACTCAAGTTTACAACAAAAAAGGGTATGATTCAGGCGGGTTTTGCCCCCGAATCTTGCGATAGCGCCGTTTTTTCTTGCTACTCATTTCCGATTCAGATACTGTTGTACTGGAAAGTCCATATAGTGCTAGTGCTGCCTATCAACTGGTTTTCGATCGTTGTTAATATTTGTTCTATTAAATTTCTTATCGCGTCTCATCAAAACGTCGCCAGCCCCATTGCCGTGTGCCACTAGCCGACTGGCTGGCGATATGAGGGCTTATTTTGTTTTTCGGCTGTTCACCATCCTACCTCTCCCTTTAGTCTATATTTTTCTATATTTTCGAGTTATTGATTGAGTTTATTAAAGGATAAAAGGATAAAGCATTTGCCGTTGATCAATCCCTTTTTGGGATGCGGCACGCATTCTACTTCCATTTGTACATTCGTAGTGGCGTTTGAATGCGATGTGGCCTATACAATGACTTGCGGGGGCCAGCCGATGTACAAGTCAGTGTTTTTATCCTCCCAGACAAGTCTGGTACCAATTAACCGACCCCGGAGGGATGGAAGGCTTGGTTGGCCCGGGCGACTCACGACCCAGGATTTGATCCCCGGACCGCTCGCGTGGTAAGCGTGCCACTTGCCACTACACCACTTCCGCCCATTGAGTTTTTTAACTATATGAAAACACCAGAGGTTTCTGGATTTCTCCACTAATCTATATGGCTGTACACGAATCCTATGTGCGAATTTATCTGGGTCGTTTGTCAACAGACGGCTATTTGTGAGCTGAATGCTATGCATTTATTAGTTGCCGGATACAAATGCAATTTCCATAGCGCATGGTGTATTCAAGTGGGCGGAGCCACGCGTACGCGTTGATAACGTGGGGGGGGACACAATCGATCGATATGTTGATCATTCTTTGTTGCATATACGAAGTTAAACGTGATTCTTTGTGCGACGACCCGCGGCCACCCCGATAGGTCCCGCCCCGCCGGCGGTCTGATGATCTCTCACGTGGGAGCGCCCGGGTGTAATTGCCTCTTTCAGCTGCTACAGCTGAAACGCCTAATTCTACGAAGCAGTAATTGTCGACTTCATCATGTAAATGAGCTCGAATCAATCGAAAACCTTCTTGTAACGACCCTGATGGCAAGAAATGTCCGTCATAAATAGCCGAAGCCATTTGGGAAGAATCGTTAATTAGGAGGAAAAAAATCATCGAAAAGAGGATTAGAGACGATGATGGCGGTGTTATTTAGAAGAATAAAAAGGTAGATGTCATTGAAACGGCTTAAGAACCCTCGCGCCACCGTAATCCTTTTGTGTCGCTATGATAGAGAGGTCGGCGCTTTTTTTTTCTGTGTGTGTTGTCACGGGGGACAGCAACACTAACGCATCAGAATTCATGGCTGTGAGGTCTTTTCGGAGTATTTATTCGATTGCACAAAAAAAGTTTTTTAGGATTTTGAAAATTTGCAGGGTTTAGCTCAATATTCCCATAGAAATGGTTGGGGGAATCCCTATAATGCTAGTAGTAAGTGCCTGGCTTTCTATCTCATGATTGTCCCAAGCAGTTGACCTAGAAAGGGTTACCGTCGCTCTATACTTTTCAGATCTTTCCGCACCAACTAAATAAGTTTCGCTAAATGTAGGGCGGGAGTGGTGTACTGGCCAAGTGGCGCTGCTTACCACGGGGCGGTCCGAGGATCGAATCCTGAGATGTTGCGTGTCGTCCGGACCACCAAAGCCTTCCATCTCGCCCAAGTCGTTAATTGGTACCAGACTTGTCTGGGAGGATAAAAACACTGACTTGTACATCGGCTGGCCCCGCAAGTCATTGTATAGGCCACATCGCATTCAAACGCCACTACGAATGTACAAATGGAAGTAGAATGCGTGCCGCATCCCAAAAAGGGATTGATCAGCGGCAAAGTGCTTTCATCCTTACACTATTAAGTGTAGATAAACTAGTCAGATGGGCCCTGAACCGGAGTCAAGGTGTGAAATTTCTTGTGGAACCCTCTCCAGCTCCCTTTCTCCGTTACCCACTTCCCGCTTTCACCTTATTTATTTATTTGCCGGAATTTCCATCAAGGGGGGACGCAGGGGTAGGAAGGTGTACGACTACAATGCCTTGAAAAAAGGCTCTTGCCTGCTTCTCTCCAGGACGCATGTTTATTCTGAGTTTGCAGGCCTCTTGATCCCTGTTCTTTTATTGGGCCCTCTGTTTAACTGAATATTGTACCTGGTTACTTTTACGGGTGACAACACATTGGTGTATGTTTTTTAGTTTTTGAACTATTTTACTTACCGGGCCAAGGTGGTGTAGTGGCAAGTGGCGCTACTGTTCACGCGCAGAGTTCTTGTTTCAAATTTTGGATCAAATCTCGATCCAGGCCGACCGAGCCTGTCCATAGCATTCACACATCTCGTCGATGATTCCCATTTTATAACGATTTGTTTCTGACAAATTATTGTAGCGCCCCTACGAGTGCATAGATAAATAAATAAATAAATAAATAAATAAATAAATAAATAAATAAATAAATAAATAAATATGTCTTGATCAGCGCAGAAAGCTCCATCCTTTTCACTTTACTTACCTATTTCACATTTTGTGAGCGTTTTTCTCTCCGAATTCATCTGCTCTATCACGGCCGTCTTTTTGTTAGTCGTATAGAAAGGTAATAGCTGTATTTGACTCCTCCCACGCAATTTAACGACGGCCAGTTAGGGCCAGTCTAGGCAGTGAGCTTGATCATTCATATCCTGCTCCGATATCCTAAGTCCTGCTTCCGGGGTAAGGGCTCATAGCATGACAAAGGTGGGTGAAACCACACCCCAGATACCCTTGAGAGGGATTGAAATTGTAACCAACTTAGTTTACAAGGGCTGGCTCAAAAATGGAGTTTGAAAATTCAGGTGGTTATTTCTTGGCAGAGTAGAAATTGAACAGGTTGGCGGTGGTTTCCTTCATTTTTTTCCTTTCTATGAAGTTTGCCTCCTGACAGCCGTACTCAAAAAGGGGGGGGGGTGATGGAGGGTGGAAAGAAAGTGGTGATGATTTGGTTTAGTGCTGAATTCGATTTGGATAACCCTTGCCTCATCACCCTCCCTGCCCCTTCAACCAATGTTTGTCATTCTTGAAGGTTGGAATGACCATCTTCCCAACTCATTCCGGTACCTTCACTCCCTCCCGGTCTTGCAATACCATATTAATCGTCGTCCTTTTGATGCCTATCTTTCTCAAAAACCAGTTTCTGCGCTTTTTTTTCCTCTGTCGAAATCTACCATTGGAATTTTGTTTCAGGAACGCAGTAGAAATTCTATTCTTGACCTTGAAAATCATAAATTAATTTTTCTATTTGCGAAGCGGAACGCGTACAGATTAAAATTAATCGTAGTCAAGAACAGTACTAGACAATAAACATATCATACAATAATGGAAAGGTATGATGGTAAATAACAAATAGACTAAATTATAACATAAATATAATAATACACGGAATATGATAAAATATGAAACGAGCTGTAACCAGGATGGTAGTGTATCATTTGACATGCATAGCTTCTAGTTGCTTTCTAGCGCAACCACGACCAGCTCTTACCCCTACAATAAACAGTAGGACTGTTTCGTGTAAAGCATACTTGAAAAACTGAGCTGGGTGAACAATGCTTCAGTAACGCGTAAGCTTTTGAAGCTTTTGCCCTTTAAGGGTCAGGTGCAAGTTCGCGTCCCTCCTGGAGCGAAAGTTTTGTCATATCCTAGTATTCTTAAGAAACTCTACAAGGAGTTCTACTTAAAGGATTCTGCTGAGGGTTCTGTCATTCCTCATAGCCGTCTTAGGGACTCCGTGCTGGAACTCATTTAACTTCGACTGATAGTAGCGTCTAAGATTCCAGGCTCTGAAGAAGGTGAAAGCACCGAAACGTTGACCTAATAAAGGTATTGCCAATCTCGTATAACTTCGTATACCTACCCTGTCGTAACTGGAGTAACTTTGTAGTTTAAACTACACCTAGGATTATATTTTGGACACGCCTAGGGAGCTATCCTAGTCACTCCAACCTTGTTCACTGAGAGTGAATTCAAGCACTTAATCGTTTTCAACCTGAAAGCTTTCCGAAGGAACTGGCAAGTCTGGACAGTAGCTCAACTCTGGACAGTAACCAAAATGATGGCACTATCTACATAGAAATATCGCTTAATATTGTTTCCTTATTGAGCCCTCTTTTCTGAAAGAAAATGCTTCATAGTGTGTGGTAATGAGGCAGTGGGAATTGTCGCTACCACGGCACGCCCGGTCCAGGGATCAGATCCGTGGTGAACCTCGTCCCGGTTAAACGAACATTCCATACTAATTCTGTGGTCGGCTAGTTGATATTGAATTCGTTTGAGGCGATAAAAACATTTCTGATATCCACTGTTTCACCCTCCCCTTCTCCTCCTCCACCTGTAAGTCTTTGTGCAGGCCAAACATGCATTCAAAGACGCTATGATTCCAGATGGAAGTCGAATACATGGCGCATATCAGTAAGAAATTGATCAACACCGAGTGATTCATCTTTTTTTACTTGTTATTCAAGAGCAGAGAGCTCTCAGATTTAGTGTAACAGTGGGGAAAACCGATGAGCTGTATTTAACGCAACTAGTCAAGTCACTTTACCTATGAATTATTGAAGAATGAGTGTAAGACCTGTTTTCTCATATACACACAGCTGTTCGTCCATGATACAGCCATTTTACAACGTAGGATATTTGATTCTTTGCAAAATTATTCCAAATATTTTCACCCAAGGAAAAAAATTCCGGAAAAAATTTAAATGTTCGAATAAGCCTGATTTCTGTTCACGAATAAGTTTCTGCAAGAAGATTTAGAAATTCTGAACTTCATACTAACAAAATCGTTTTGCGAACAGGAATTGGTCGAATTCGGTTTTTTTTATTATTTCTAAATATGACCTATGGCTGACAAATTTGAGCCGTGCTATGAAACATGCAAGCAGTTGACGCAGAACTAATATGCAGTAGTTGAAACAGTAAAATTTTCCTGAATTTTTCAATTTCAAGAGAAATTTCTTCTAGATTTTAGAAATTCCATTCCTACCTCTTCGAAGAATACAGTGCCCTGTACGCTAATACGAACCACCCCCTTGGATATATTGTGATATAATTAGAATAAATAAAACCAGTGTTAAATTTATGCTTAGTTCCTTTTGAAGTCATTTTTTACAAATTCATATTTTATTTTATTTTTCATATTTCTTTACAGTTATACTTTCTACAGTTATAATTACTTCATAGTGAAGTTTATTTGGTTTCTAACCTAAATAAATTATTTAGTATTTTCAAATATGGTGGGATAAAAAGTAGTTTATTTCTAGGAAATGCAATCTAACCTCCCTTCTACCTACCTTCGCTCCTTGCCTCCGCTCCGACTTACTGCCCAGCTTTGGGTAATCGGAACCGTACGTATGATTGACCCTATTTTGCGCCTGATTTCCAACTTCCATAGCTCGTGGATGAAATTATAATTTAACATCAATAATTATAATTATTTGTGAAGTTGAAAAAGATTGATTGAGTTGAAAAATTGAATTTGGAAACCTGAAAAACTAAAATTATAATAATTAATTATGATATTCATATTACAGTTTGAGATTGTTTTTTGCTTGTTTGATCTGGATTTTCTTTCACGCCACCGGTTTTGGCCCCATTTTCTCAGCATCCTTTTGAATGCATACATTCATTCCTCATTTTTACTGTTTTGATAGAGCTCGATGTGTTTTTCCCTGAATCAATAAAAATTCCCCCGATCGATAAAAGGAGAACCGCGGTGGTCACTGTTTGCACGACAGATTAGGCAAGATGATTATCCCAGTGCTATGCCTTAATACTATAGACTCATATGGGAGATTTACTCTACCACCCCCCCCCACTTCTTAAAAATAGTCAGTGCATCTGAGGAAACCTTTTCCCTTCTTTTTCATCTCTAACGGGTTACCCTTTAGAGGAACAGTACTTTCCAAGGAGCCATTTTCTCTTCTCTTTTCATCTCAAAATTCTGTTTCCCCACACAAGATCGGGCTACTCTTTCAGAAATAATTATTGTAGAGTAAAATACAAGTTTTTAACCTAAAAATTACTCAAAAATTAATTAAAAGATTCCCTTAAAAACATCGTTTGGCATACAGTGTTAAAACTTATTGTTTTTTTACACTTGAAAATGGTAGAAGATCAGGAACGTGAGCAGTCCGATTTCCGATTTCCGACTTCCGCTAGCTAGTGTGCTGCTGTTATTATGAAAAAAACGCACGATTTTTCGAGGTTTTGGTAGGCCTAGATGGCCATACATCGCTGGAGTCGAGTTTACTACTTCTTTGAAATTGTGGGCGATTTCTTAGAAATCCACCTCGAATTGCATTTTTGGCTATTTTATTTCGCTATTTTCTGGCTATTTTATGGCCATTTTCCGTTAGAAAAATATTACATTTTCTGGTCATCTGATTTCGGGGTAAACAGGGTTTTCTGGTTTTTTTTTAAATAGCATAGAAAAAATAAGCTTTTGATGTTGATGATGAACCAAGGAGGGGGAGGGCAGAAGTAGCCAGTCTAGCTTTACCCGAAATCCATCGAATATTTTTTCCCTACAAACCTTACGAAGAGTGCTCCACTTGAGTACAGTACTCAAAGTCTGAACAAGGAAAGCGACAGATTCTCACGATTTTTTAAGCTCAGAAACCCAAATTGAACCCGTTCCTGGTGACAACTAGGCACATTAGTAGGGCAAATGAAGGGTTATAAAGTGCTCAGGATGTTAAGCGTTCTATTTTTTGTTCGGAAGTCGACGAGCTTCCCAGGTGTAAACGTTTCAGGGTTGGGAAGCCCCACGTCCTGGCGTCAACGACAGGGCGGCGCCGTCGAGTGACCAGAAGCTGGTCGCGCTGGCCTGGCGGCTGGCTCGGGCCGTGGCGGTCTCGGCCCTGGGCCGGGCGCTGTCTGCGTCTCTGCCCGCGCCGAGTAGGCTTCAATCCTAATTTGCATCGTTCTCCAGGAACTCGTTGCATTTGCTATCTGCATTGATCAACTGCAACTGCAAGCAGCA
>MU882672.1:0-27645 GCA_036418205.1 Ostertagia ostertagi
ATTGCTGGGGTTCTGGAGCATTCTCTAATAGAAAAGCATGTTAGCTGCGAACCTTAGTACTTGCTTCACTCACCCAGAAGGGGAAATGAACCGAGCTGTTTCAATTTCAAATGGAAACTTGGACAAATCAATTGAAGTTGGCATACTTGCTACATATATGGCGATCGAAATTGCTTTCTTATTCCCGCAAACGAGTTGTGAAAGCTCAAAATTTGCTGAGGTGGCCGTGCATTTTTGATTGATGCTTACAGGTTGGCATCATATGGTGCCATCATATAAACGACTGCCAAAAATGCCAGCACAAGGACTTACTTTTACGGAGTTTTCCAGACGAAACAGGACTCGACCCTCGAAAACCGAACAACATAAGGTCCAGCGCCCCATTCAGAACGCCGAAGAACGATTCAGAGGCAAGTTTTGCTCGTAAACTTTGCACTTCGTCCCGCTGATGACTCATACGGAGCCGTGTTCCTCCTTTTCAGATGGCTGGGCGGGCGGACGGGGGAGGTGAACACATCCTTGTGATTCGTGGAACCAGACCAAGGATGTAGCTTGCTAGGACAGGAAACGCAGCGCAAAATGTTGCTTTGAACCTCAAGTTCACTCCTGATCATGAGTGGACCTGGGGTTTTTGCAGCGAAAAAGTTGCGCACTGCGAGAAGCGAAAAAGTCACTCCCAGCGACCCACACCCCTCCCCTGTCCCCTCGCGCTCCTCCCCCTGGGCCAGCTGATGAGAAAGAGCCTAGTTTGAGGAATGGGCGAGAATCCAATACGTTCTCCTTGGCTGAGGAAAACACTTCTCATTTTGCTATTGTTTGTGGCCTCTTAGCGATCACCAGTAGGCTGTGTGAGTGTCCGCAGATAAGGGCCCTTCTTTTCTGGAAGGAGAACTGGGGAATTGTTTTGAAGTTGTTCGTCACAATAGGCGCTTGTTTGAGATCAGGTCCAAATCTCAACATTCTGAAACTTTGTTCATGAACTCGCTATAGCGCGCCATTTGTGGTAGCTGTTTAGCTCCATTTGTACGACGCAATGTTTCTCGCTAGTATTTTTGCAAATTTGCTTGTAGAAATTATCAATAGCCCGGTCCCGTTTCTAGCAACAACACCGTCTACCCCAACCTGTAAATGCCAACATAAAATGCAAATTTCACCGCAGGGAGTCGAACCCTCCGCGGCATAGTGACGGTTAGCTGCACCAGCCCTTTTGACCGCTGAAACTTGTAGAAGGCGTGGATTCTAGCAAACCCTGCTGCCTTTTTACCATATGCTATGGAGCGTTAATTTCAGTCCGAATACCAGTTTTGATCCCATTTTTCTAGTCATATTTTCAAGACCATCCAAGTTAAGATTTATCTCTAACTTCACCGAAGTTCATTGAGAAATATTTTTCTAGCCAGAGGCTAAGACATCCTGGGTGACGCACCTGTGGTTTTTCATCCCACGTGTTCCTCAGCTACACTTCTGGCTGCTTTCGATACCAGCCTCATCTTCCGTAAAAAAGCCAGAAAGGAATATAAAAAGGAAAGAAGTGAAAACCAAAAAAGAGGAGGAAGGAAGAAAAAGAACTCGTACTTGATCGATTTCATTCCATAATATGGTTTGTATTGATCAGTGAAACTTTGTGAGAGATGTATCAATTCCGAGGGATGTATCAATTTTACAGAATGTTTCCACGAGTGACGTCCGTCGGCGAGCGATGTGGTGATAAGAGACGGGAACATTGATCCAGTAGAAATTTCTAGTCACCAAAGGGATTGTTCTCCCCCTTTTTAATGGAGGTTTTAGATTTTCGCTCTGAACGAGACCTGGAGATAAACCACCCAATCCATCATCACTACTTATTCACTTGAGGTGCACCATTGGCCATAGAAAGGTTCTGCAAAAGCTTTTGTTGATCGTTCGATTTCTTCTAAAAATAGCGCGCAACGTTCCGTTCCACGTCGTCGACCCGTAAGGCTATGATTCAGGCATGACTGTGGAATAGCGCTCAAACACACAGAACGTTCTCGCTGGATACCTGGAGTAGTTTATGGGGGGCTTGGTCGCTAGAATGAAATATCTCGAGCCACAACTGTGTAGCCAACCACATACATACTTTTACATACTTTATGACGATGATTTATAAACTGGTCTGGTCATTTGTGTTCAAAACACGCTGGTGTTTAGAGGGTTTGAGTGCCCGACTTTTTTCCATATGAAACACGGATACAGTGAAGAACCGGAACTGAATGCAAGCATTTAAGACTATTATAGGAGACCTCCCCTGATAAGAATTTTAGAAAAGTTGAAAGCGTAATCGTCGAGGTTGCAGATTTGGCAGCAGAACGATCTGGTTATAGCATACATTATACGAAGTTATACGATAAAAATAAGGGATAAAGCATTTGCCGTTGATCAATCCCGTTTTGGGATGCGGCACGCATTCTACTTCCATTTGTACATTCGCAGTGGCATTTGAATGCGATGTGGCCTATACAATGACTTGCGGGGGCCAGCCGATGTTCAAGTCAGTGTTTTTATCCTCCCAGACAAGTCTGGTACCAATTAACCGACCCCGGAGGGATGGAAGGCTTGGTTGGCCCGGGCGACTCACGACCCAGGATTTGATCCCCGGACCGCTCGCGTGGTAAGCTCGAATATTGAAAAACGGACGGCTGGGTAATTGGCGTATCCTTATCAGAAAATGGTATATACAATTTGAATGTTCGAGTATTAAGTCAAAATTTGTGGCGATGTATGTAGTGTGCGAGAAAAGGGTGCTGCTTACCCACGGCCGATACGGGGACGATCTGATATCATAGCCGCAGGCCAACCAAGCCTTCCACCCGTCGATGTCGTGGTAATGTACCTGACTTGTTTAGGAGGGCAAAATCTGTCAAGTACGTTTGCTGGCTTCTGCAAGCCAACTATGACAGATCGCATTCAAAATGTCACCACGATTGTGAAAAGAAGTGAATACGCATCAAGAGAAAGGGTCGATGCTAAATACGTTACCATTTATATTCAAAGTTTACTTTCTTAACTATTTTGCTATTCAAAGTCTGAAAAGGTGATAGAACAGGAGAGCTCCTCAACAAGTGGGTCTATTCCATTACATAATAAATTATGATAATAACAATAATAATAACAATAACAATAATAACAGTAACAATAACAATAACAATAGCAACAGCAATAGCAATAATAATAATGTAATTTAATGTTATCTGATTGTTGTGTTTTCGGTCTCTTCATATTTTGGAGAAAAAGGAAGCGATTCCGAAAAAGCAACAGGCAATGATAAGAGAAACTAACAGGTAAAGTTAATAATGGGAGGGTGTGATAAGCATCTAGTAGTGTTCCTGGTCAAAGAACTAAGTGAGTGTTTTCTCAAATATTGTACATTGATTCTGCTTCCATTCGGATACAGTAACCCTCACAATTTATCTGAAGCAGCTTTCAAAAATTTTGACCACAACAACAAGCAGAGAGCAAAACATCAATCTATTAGAGCATGAAAGGCCCATTCACAATAGCTTATTATTCAGCATTGTATTGATGCCATCATTCACTACAGAATATTCTCTGAATAGGATGGTTAGTGGGGAACTCCAACGTAGATGTGAAATTTGTGGAAATGAAACTCTACCGAGATGTTGATGTCAGGGCCAGTTTTCAGACTGACTAATCGGTAGTTCAGCCACAGCCATAAATTAACGAAGCAAAGTTACGCTGTAGGATGGAAAAATATGAGGCGTCGAGGCAAAAACAACTGTCCGCTGCGCGCGGAACGATGCGAGAGGGGCGGTTCGTGACAACTTGGTATAATTAGGTGGGAGATCACATTTGTCAAGTGGCACCATGCGGCATTGTACTTTTGAAGAAGATTCTTGGAAAGTTTAATTTTCTTTTGGAGTTAAGAAAGCAAAAAAATTTCAGAAAAAAATTCCAGAAATTTTGGGGCACTTGCGAAAGGTTTCGTTGCCCCAGCAGTTCTAACAGTAATGTACAAGGTGGGAAAAAATTACAGTAACAAAATGAATTGGTCGCAGGGAAGCAATGTGGCTGAGAACTCCCAAATTGATAACGGATCTTATTGGTGGAAGGTTATCAAAAGGAAAAAAAAACACTCCTCGGAGTGGCCAGCGCTTTCTGTATCGGTACATAAAGGAAGGCTACTTGAGAAGTCATCGACACTGTTCTGTAGGTCCTAGCCCCTTAGGAGTGGATACTCAACTAGTTCATTTTCCTACCGTGCTTGTAGCAGTGCTTTGCCTTCGGCACACACAATTCAGAGTATTTCATCGTGCTTGGGCTGGGAGAGATGTTGCCACTTTCTCCAGTAATAAATTCTGGCCGGGCGCTCAATCTTGCTCTGATGCCCTGTGTGCTCCTAGACTCCCATATGAAAGGCTTCTACCTGAACTAATCAACGCGAGATATATGGATTTGACGGATGATTCTTACAGTCACACCTTTTTTTAATCTTTAGCGGCAAGGTCCGAGTTTCAGTTCGTAAATCGCTCGCTCTTAGCTGCTGGCGAGAACTATTCACCTGAGACTCATTGGCTTTTCACGCAATTGGGCCCAAAACCTTCTTCTTAAAGAATCCTTCACGAAAAATATGATCCATTTCAACCATTAATCACTTGCTGAGACTTCATACCGAACGTAAATCAAGACCAAAAATGCTTTTATTTTAGTAAAGAAAAAATCGAAAAACATCGACAGGCGCTACGCGTCACAGTGCCCCACACAGGTCTTCACAAATCTGGCCGACGGGCTTCCATTTGGTTCTTGAGTGCCTTCACTAGAAAACTCTTTCTGGCCTTCTGCTTTATTGCATTCACATCTTACACTTCTACTCCATCCTATTCTATCGATCGATTTGTCTCCACTCTCCGAAATCGCGCGCTTTAACCCGATTCTTTCATTGCGTCGCCTGATACGTAGCCGGCCAAAGGCCAACTTCTTTCCATGCCTCGCCTTTGGCTCCGCCCAAATTACCTTATGATGTCCATATAATGTAGTTTTTGTACGTTTGTTTCTCCTTCGGAAACCGAATCTTCATGCGCGAAACTTTAGCTCTCTTTCCAGTGATGCACAGCTGACGTACCCCCCAGGAGGCCCGTCGCGCGACAAGAAGGCGAGTCAGCGGACGAGTTCCGCGCGTACTGTAGGGATTTCGCGTCAAGTTAAATAGAATGTTCCATTGTACGTCCTACATCGCTCACGCGCTGCGACTCGTCCGCGACTCTGCCTTCTTGCCGCGCGACGGGCCTCCTGGGGGGTACCCCACAGCTGACACATTCATGTCAAAAAAGAATTCTGCGAAGGATTCCTTTAAACTGACTCGAAAGCAGAATATCTTCTCAGCAAAGGGAACGATCGATGCAATGAAGCTCATTACGGAAACGAGACTATGTTTTTTGGCATCTCTGCTTTCAATTCGCATCGGTCAGAAGTTAGGCATTTTCATGCTTGTGAACCCTTTTGTTGAGATGTGTGCAAACAATGCAAGTAGTACAATTACAAGGAGTGCACTCGATAACAATTTCAGCGAGCGATGATGAATTGAGCGAGCTGACTTCCAGCGCTTCTTCGTCCATATCTTCGAGTTATTGCTCGTTGAGTCGCAGAAACAATCTTCTTCGGTTCAAGCCTATACATAGAGCAATGGTGGGTTGACAGAAGTTTCGTGGAGTCTCTGAATCATCTTGTAAAGCAACACGATCAAACAGCTTGTCGGAGCAGATAGTGATTGTTTCTCGAGGAGTTGAAGCATTGTCCATTCCGGACTTGGTATATTTCATGTGACGAAATCAAAGATGGAGCCCTGAGCTATCGAAATAATTACCTAGATTCTCCCATGGCTCGCTTCTTGTAACCTTGGCACAGTCGTTTTTGTTTGTGTATGTTTCATGTGCCGTACGAGGTTGATGGGCGGAACTTTTATTTATCGGTCTTACGTTTCGACAAAATCGTCGTCCTCAGAGGCCTAAATGTGGTTCAAGGTTGACAGACCCATTCTAGTCCACCAAGCGCTCTATCCCCTCTAGGGGTTCCTACATAGAATATTCATCAAAAACACCCGGTGTTCAAAAATAATAATGGTAGCGGTAACCTTTCGTTACCGTAATTTTTGCCTACGCTGTATATCCCATCGACTCGGTTTTTGAGTTTGTCAACCACATTGGGTGTCAAATTGAGCAATCATAGGAACACCAACCACTGGGCATAAAGGGATGGGAGAGGTGGCCGTAAAAATTGAAATCGGAGCAACGGACCGATTGACGGTGGGTCGAAGCCCGAACAGTCAGCACTAGAAACCTGAAATAGACATTTTTAGGGCAAGTGTGACATCGCAGGGAAGCCACGCTTGTTCTAGAAATGGAACCTCAACATTGAACCTCGCGCCTAAGCCAGGCTGGTCATTGGCACGAGATTTTTGTGTTTATGAGCCAACGAGTGGTTAACGATTGATCCTTTTACAGTCCAGTGGGTGGGGGGTAATGAGGGTCGATGAGTTGGGGGGGACGGGTATGAGGGGTCGATGAGTGAGGCAGTATCGTTATGATTAGGAAGATGGGTTGTAGAGGATCCTATTTGGGGATTTTTGAAGGGGACGGAGTAGTTTCTTATTCAAATGGACTTGAACAGGTCAAAAATTATATGGGATGAGAATTGACCCGTGTAAGACCCGTATAGAAGATCCACGTAAGGCAATCCTGCTCAGCTCTTTGTTCTATTGTACTCTCATAGCGGTCAGGAGAACGTTTCCCTTTCCATGGCGGTCGGCGGTGAATCGATGTGGAGGTCCTGACCCAAATTACGGTCGCTGGTTGTCGTGGATGACTGACTATTCTTCGGCGTTCACCTCACCTCAGTGAGTTTTTCGACACTTTTTCAAAATCCTCATACCCTTCTTAAATCTCCCAGTTTTCTGAAAGGGCAGCTAAAGTAAACCACGCCCTGACTGCAATAATTTACCGCTGCATCTTATACGATAGACTGTCTAAACTGCTTTAACGCTCATTGAAATCGCGTACAGTAATTTTTAGCGATTATTTTCTGACGAGTTTACTGAAACTATCTGATTAAAATTTTGAGGATTAAGTTCACTGCAAAAGTAACTGTGGCTTTGGCAGGCGCTTTAGGATCTATGACCCTTCTGTCGTTGATGGTCCTAATCAGGGTCTTACATTCGTCTACGTTGACGGGGATTTTTTTGAAGTTCCTCTGGATTTCCCAGAAATTCTTTAAATAGTTTCTCACCATCATTTCCAACATTCTTTAATAAAAAAAACCAACAAATCAGTCCTCTTTGTATGATTTGACCAACGAAAAGTTGATCCTTTCTCGGAGTTCAAACAGTGCTGGAACAGCCTTGCTCTATTCGCCGCATTCTTTCTCATGATTCACTGATTCGCTAGTTGTGTTCTCTTGGGTTCTTTCTCTTAAACGGGATGGGAAGTGGTCCAGTGTCAAAGGGTGCTCACCACGCATAAAATCCAGGTGCCAGATCCTATATCGTCCATCTTCCAAGCCATCTTTTATTCCTACCGAGCGGGGTATTTATCACCAGACTTGGCTGAAAGTATAAACACACTAATTTGTACATCGACTGGCTCTCGCAAGCCGTGTATGGGCTAGGCCATGATCGAAATCTCATGAGAATTATGAAAAAGCAGAATGCGCAGCATTCCTGGAAAGGGATTGATCAACGCTGAATGCTCTGTTCTCTTCTCGCATATTATTCTCTTTCTTCGTCAATCCAATAAGCCTGCAAGAGATCACCTATGATAGACTATCTGCTATTGATTATCTGTTTAGAATGTCGCTGCGCGATTTCTCTCTAAAATTGCTGCGCCATGGATCATTCACTAATCCTCAGCAGTGCATGTTGGGACCAGTCAATGTTCAATTCAGGTTTCTTTAGTTTTAGAGAAGCTGGTACCCGAATAAGCGCTCCTGGACCAATGACGGCTTGGCTCACACGAGAAACGCTTGTGCGCTTTCCACCAGAATTGAACAGCATTTCTATTCCTTGTGGAAAATCCGGATGAAAGTTTAGAATTAGCGGATGATCAGTAGGTGGTAAAAAGTTAGCCATTCCCAATTTCTCGGCTATCGTACTTGAACCGTTCTGGCTAACTTGACGCCTTTTACTACGCCCGAATTTCCGCTCCATTGTTAACTGATTGGAGCTATAAAAACATCGCAAACGCTAACGATAAAGCGGTGGACTCGATTAGTTCGTAACGGGGAAACAATCAGGTTCTTTATAAACTGATCGCAAGCGAAAACGGAAATGGCGCAGCTAATATCGGTCGCCGGAGATCTTTATCCAGGCAATGCGTGTCTACGTTTCTGTTCTGAACCCGTCTCACAGTCTCATTGTTTTATGAACACTATTATTTTTAACTGACGAAGTAAAAATCAGGTTCACTGATCTACTCCTGGATGCGCCACGAATAGCAATTTCGTTATCAATGGCATTTGCGTTTGAATGCGCTCTTTGCCCCACATCTCATTCGGCTAGTGTAGTGCCGTATGAATTCCATTATGAATGGGTAGCTTAATTATTTGGCCTTGATTGAGCCCTCAGGAGACCACCGTACATTCGGGTTTATATCAGAATCACAGAGGCATTTCAATGTCGCGCTTAGTGTTGCAGAGGCTCGTACATGTTCTTCGCACTGCTCATCCCAAATATAAGTGTGAACCTGTTCAAGTAGCCCCACAAGAGCTTAAATAGTTGTTGGCAAGACTGGGACTTGATCCGAGAAACGGTGGATCAAAGTTGATACTAGGGCATCGTGTCACGGCTGACAGGCCTTTGTTATGTAACTGTTCAGGTTGCACCTTTCCTTGTGCTTCCTTTGTGTCCCTTGTGGAACGATTTGTAAGTATTGTAAGGATGATGAGTTTCAAGCTGTCCCAGATCACGTCACTTCAGCCAAGACTCCAATGCTGATCCATGATTAGTTTCCCACCCATTATACCACGAAAGGGCGGAAGTGGTGCAGTGACAAGTGGCGCGCTCACCACGCGAGCGGTCCGGGATCAATTCCTGGGTCGTGAGTCGCCCGGGCCAACCAAGCCTTCCATCCCTCCGGGGTCGGTTAATTGGTACCAGACTTGTCTGGGAGGATAAAAACACTGACTTGAACATCGGCTGGCCCCCGCAAGTCATTGTATAGGCCACATCGCATTCAAATGCCACTGCGAATGTACAAATGGAAGTAGAATGCGTGCCGCATCCCAAAAAGGGATTGATCAACGGCAAATGCTTTATCCTTTATCCTTTATCCACGAAAGCTGGGGGGAACAGGGCGGCTTGACTCATTTTCTAGTTTTTTGATCTGATAGAATTCCCGTTGACCACGAATCTGTAGAACGCTACGCAATCAAACGGGATTAATTGCGATGTTTAAAACAAGAACAACATGCCATTATGAGGTCGCTGAGTATTTAGACGTCACCTCAGTGGTTGCAGCAGCAATGCTGTAGCCACCTCCTCATTATCATGGTCAGCAATTGTTGCCCATATCCCAAAAACAAAATACCTTGAAAGGAGCTAGCTTGTTTCTGGAGAAGTTAAGCCATGATTGGAGTAACCAAGATATTGCATGAACCCTTGCCCAAACGGGCACTTATTGGACTATGACTAAATGTGAGATGCATGGCGCAATCCAGAACTATGGTGAAATAGTACCAACTAGTTGCTCTTTGTACTTTTGTGTGTCTTATTCCAAGGTCATTCCCGCAATGTATGCATTCACGGCACAATTGGTTCGAACTTTTTGCCTATTGTTCGAATCACAGTGTTCCGTTAGTCAACTTTCTTGTCCGCTTTGGAAGCCTACTTTAGCACCATACCCGTTTCCTAGAAAGGCTCTGAGTACACGACCAATCTTTGAGCCTTTCCTTTCTACAGCTTCATCCCTTCTCAAATTTGGCCTCAGAAGCTGTTCTATAGACCGTCGCAAATTTAGGCGTAGCTACTACCTTCTTTCTGTTGCGGGTTTATCGGAAATATGAATCATGGGTTCATACTATGATTACTGCAGTGTGAATCACGGCCGAGTAATTTCGAAAGAGGATGTTTTTGCCTGTTGGGAGTAGGGGGCCATAGTTGGCCTAAGCTATGTACTAGGCAGCTATGTAGGCTCAGTGACACTATTGACAAGAATGACTAAGGAGTGGTCGTATTGGTCATGATAGAAGGAAGGGGGTCCCACCGAGACTTTCTTCAGAGGTGAGTTGTCCTGCTCTGGGAACTTCTTTTATGCGATATTCACCATGGACTAGCGGACTGTGATTAGGACGAGCCCAAACCAAAAGAAAGAATCAGAAGGGGTCGCATGGAACCTCGTTAGGGAGTTGAGGACATGTTCACTCAAACTTCTTTCCTGCTTAATAGTTAGTGCCGATCGAGCCTTCTCACTCATAACCCAAGAACCACTTACATTTCTGATTCTGGTATCAAGGAATAATTTCCGAGAAATCTTGACGATTCTGAAGTTTTTGAATCTTCCTTCGCTCTCTACACTAGATATTATAAGATGATATTAAAACCATTTTAAGGTTCTTCCATCGATGGACGCAGACTTGCGTAACCGAAATGGATCTGCGTTATCAAATGGGAGCCACGAGCCGGTGAGGGAGCATAAGGCGACCAAGGATCCGCGCAAAATGGCCTTCAAACTGAAGGAATTCAAAACGAGGGAATCGCTTCTCACGTGAGATTTTTTAGACCATACAAAGGGCCTTGAGCAGCTAACAAATCCCATGTAGCCTACTCTTCCAAGCTCCTTTGTGAAAAGCCTCACGGATTTTAACCGAAAACGGTGAAACTCCAGTTCGCGGGGGGGGGGGGGGGGGCCACTCCATTGTTTCTCCAATACTCGAGATAAGGATGACAGCGCTCATGATACGTAACCAACTCATTCAGAGTATACTTTTGATAAGTAACGGTGTAATGGGAAAAAAGCCGTGAGATGCTTTAACCTTTCCGCCTGCCATGGTCCAAGGGAACGGTCCTGGACCGGAGAATGGATACCTCTTTCTAGGGCCAAGGGTGGAGGAGCTCCAGGGTGGATGACCTGGTGCAGAAAATTGTATAGGAGGTGGGCAGAATGTGTGATGGACAACATTTACCCGGTCCTTATCGAAAGTACGCTCGAAATTAATCGTTTACTTGATATCTTATCCATGGTGTTGGATAGCCCAAAGTACCACTCGTTAGTACTACGGATAAGATAGCACTGGAGTGGCCCCCCCGAACTGGAGTTTCACCCACATACAAAACCATAAATCAACATTCTTCTAAGGGTCTCTCATTCCGGAACCGAATGACCACCACCACACTACTCCTCGCCGCCACCTTCATCCCCTTTCCATTCCCTCAAGTCGCGTGATGACCTTCACACATGCATCGTGAGAGACTACTATTGATTCCTTTCAATCCAAGCACACACTATACCTTACTACGTCGCACCCCTGTGGCTGCAAGCACACGCTCTCTCGCATCGGGCTGGCCGTCGTCGGAAATTCTAAGATGGGGCCCATCTAGTTGTCTGTACTAACTTTCTCTATAGCAATTTTTGTTCAGCCCCAGTCCAACCTCATTTCTGCTTATCAATGGAATTTCAAACATTTCTACACAATGCTTGTTTGCTCTGATGTTCTTTTCTACATTTTTGCCCTACGCAACATTCAAGATTTGGGCACACGCCCCCTGCTAAAGTCGTCAGCGTCAAGTCTGAGGTACTTCGTTTTCTTGCTATGTAACGATGTCCCAAAATGATTGGCGTCGAGCAAGAATTAGTTCAGTAAAATACTCGACTTGTTCTTCTTATCTGCCTCTTAAAAGGAATTTTCGGCAAAAATCATCGATAATCAATCAAATTTCAGCTTCCTATGCTCACTGCTTACATCGTTTATCTTACAACGTTCTTCTATTTCCCCCTTAAATTTCTATTCTCCTGGGAACTCAACTGTGCGTGCTCATTCATAATTACATGCGAAACGGTGAGTCTTTAAGGAAATTCCTTCTTCACAGTGTTGTTTGAATTCACCATCATTCCCTCGGAGAATACAGTAAGGGCTACGTGACGTAAGTAAAAGGTGAAGTATCAGGATTACAGTAGCACACCTATCTTCTACTTCAAAGATACATCACTATCACTATCTATGCTGTAATTTAGAGCATGCTGGAAGAGATAAACACATAAATAGATGAACATGTTGAATGGTAACCTTGTAAGAGACCTTAGACAGCAGTACTTAACAAAGTGACATCTGGCTCATGAGAGATACATGGACTGGTGTAAGCTACTAATTTTATGGCTACAAAATTGATTCAAAGCAACAACCCCAGTTCAAATTGGTAGGGTTACAGCGATCGATCAGAAATTGTGGATGCTGATTGAAAAAAGCATAGCAAATTACAGATGAAGTCCTTGCACAAGAGCTCGCAACCTCCCCCTTGAATGAGGAGGGCGCTCCGGACGAGTTGTCCAAATCCGGTTGCTCCATAGCTCCACTACCCCGAGCATACTCGATTTAAGTAAATGGGTAGCTACATTGTAATCCACGTTATGGAGTGTGAGCGAGGTGTCTCGTCATATTAGCTCTCATTGTAGTCTCTAACGCCGTCGCCGCACACTTTGGAGCCGCGACAACGGCACAACTGCCATACACAGGCTACTTTATCCCACCCACAGTATCGTATTGACACGACATCCCCAAGGGTGCTTTCTTCACGAGGCTAGTAAAAACAACCTAAGGCAGTACATGCTCGTGTTGGCTGATCTTCCTCGCGTTACGAGTTCAAATTTTCTCAAGGATCGCAGAGACTTGGAGCATAGACTTGGCATTCTTATAAGTCCCTGCTTGCAGACACGAATCGCTATGAAACTGCACTCGTTTCTGCGTGAGAATATGCCACGGGCTATCGCTAGGAAGACAAGCGGAGCAGTAGTACAGGTGAGCATTTTATGAAAACGGACACATTTTGGCTCACGCTCGACCAGCTTAAGAAATATCTCCCTCGACACGGTTCACTTGTAATGATTAAATATTGTACTCCTCTCTCGAAACCTGTGTTGTTAGCAAACATTCATAATGACTAACCAAACCTGTATGCCTTCGCTCGATTGCTATAAGATCCACCTCTCAGGGTTGAAAGACTGCTTAGTACTTCATAGGCTTGCCTTAGAAGTCATTGTATTGTTCAAAGCATTCAAATTGCTGGTATGATTCTAAATAGGAGTGGAGTGCGTGGCGCATCCCAGAAGAGATTGGTCAGCACCTAAAGCTTGATTTTTTATCCTCCATCGACGTTTCCATTGACATCCCGATGCAATCATGAGACTCTCACTTTTCTTGCAAGTGGCCTCCAAGTGGGTGTGTGGCTGGTTGTCTTTGTATTCCCCTTTTGGGGCCCATTTCAAGCACAGTAACGCACCTTTTTCGCAGTCTCTCGCCCTTTTAAGCAATACCCAACTTTTCTCACCAAGTACAAATACAAGCCATAAATTCACGCCAGGCACCATTCTGACTGCCCAGTGTGGAGCAATACGTTACTTCATTTCTGTCCGTCGTCATTCACTAACCGATGAATATCCGAAGGTAAGTCAACTCATTGTTCGTTCTATGATAGCGAAGAGCCGCGGGGTTGGACTAGCAATTACACAGACGCATGACCATCGAGTTCCTACGCCTCTGCGCTCCACCTAGCCGGAGAGTATTTCTCTTAGCTCGACTAGACTCCACTGCTCGTAGAGACGCCCAGTATTTAGATTCCACATCGCAGAACATACTCGGTCTCATCCCCGCGTCGAGTTGCCGTCCTTTTTAACCGGCCCTTAGAACACAAAAATTGGAACCTAATTCCTTTCCTATTCTGTGACACTGAAAACTTTTAGAGGGCATTCCTACTCTCGAAAAGCTATAAATCAGTTGTTATCGACATAATACCAGTTCCTAGAGGACGATAGATGAAACATAGGGTTATACTGCATCGCGCATTTCTGTGTGTCGAATCGGCGAGACTAAAAGAACCATTCCCTTGCAAAACAGCTTTCGTCTCTGTTTCATACTTCCCAACTAGAACTCCCCATTAGCTCAATAAGTTCCTGCGTCTTCTAGCCCGATTTGTGCTCTCCAAGACCGCAACTCGCAAGGCTGAAAAACGCCAATAATGTTATATTTCGGCCGGCCATGGCGATATTTTTCTTATATCAAGAATATTTTAGAACCGATACAAGGTGCCTCAAAGGCAGCTGTGCACTTTCTCCCATTGCTTCATACTGATCGAGTTTGTCAATTTGCAATTCACACAGTATGTCTTTCCATGGATGGATTCACAAGATGTGAGTTTTTCGAAGACAGGAAGGCTTTTACCTTTCTAATAGAATTTTGTTGAAAACAACCTATGACGCTCAAACTTTCCGACTAATCGCTTCCTTACAGGTAACAACCTCATCATTACGCAGTTATGCGTGCTACGTTATTCTGCCGTATTGTACAGCATTGTGTCGCCTTTATTCCGCATTATGGTCTTTTGCACTCCATGGTCTGAACGGTTACGCCGAGCCTGAATCGTCGTTTCCGCCTGACGGCATCTTCTTATGTTACTATTCTTATGCCGTAATCGATTCCAAACTCGTGTAGGGTAGTTTCAACCAGTGTGACTCATAAATGATTCCATTCCAGCTTATCGGTAGCTCAAACAAAGACACAGCCGTAGGCTCTTCTGAATCTCCGAAATGTAATATTACTGCTCCCTTTTGTTTCGAAATCAAGGTTTTTCCCCATAATTATGCAATCACTCATTTATACTGACGAAAGAGCAATTTTTTTTTTTTTTTTTGTTTCCATTTTCTCCTTGCCCCAGAGAACATGAGCGAGTTTGATCGAACGGTCTCGCGAGATTCTGAACCAATCCGTTAAGGCTGACCCACGTCCTCCCACAAAAAGAGAATGAATGGTAGTTGTGTACAGAAAAAGGCCAAGGAGGTCACGTACAAAAGCACTCCGCAAATTAGTAAGATCATAAAGGGAAGAAATGACCGTTATGGTGGGCTTACATAGAAAAGCTCACCGGCGCGCGGACGCGTTCGCGTGTTTCGTGAGTCGTTTTTAGTTCCTGGCCGAGCACGTATCGCACTCCAACTTCACTGTGTAGCTAAGTAGCTGAATCGTAAGTAGGAGACATCCATCGACGGACTCCGCACGAATCCAATCATGCTTATTTAGCAAGCCATAAGCTTACACAGGAAGCATCGACTTCGCCTTCCTATCGCACTTACCAGATCACCTCTCACACATTCGATAGCTATGCACTTAAATTCCCATATCCCTTGGAACAACACGACGATACGCTGTACACTCCATTTTACCCACTCACTAATCGACTTTGAGTTAGAAACTTACAGCAACCTTCGTTACTCTCAACGGCAAATTGTCAGCGCTGGTGGCCCTCTTTCAATCGCACTGACATCACCAGCACGACCGCTTCGCCGTGCCCGCGCGCCGGAGACTTCTTCCCCTGACAATGGTCGGATGACCTACCCCAACCCACGCCTCTCTCCAAAGTATCTCGCTGGGGACACACCCTCTACCCCATTATGAGAACGGATTCGAGGCTCTTGTTACATAGCTCGCTTACCCTGACTGTTATAATTATCAGGAAATCTTCGATATGCTAATAAGCCCTCACACACAGCATCACACCAGTATTTGTCCACTTTAAATGTCTATATTCTTTGTAGATCGTCTATCGCTAGAGTGTATTCAGTTTAGGACGCCTAGTGGTGCTCACTGTAATGTGACGCTCAATTCTCATTTCATGCGACTTCGATGGTGTGCAGCACACACGAGAGAGCAACACTCATACAATCGTTAGTCTGCCCGACGTAATATCTTCTCAAAATTTCACAACAATATTGAGTCCACAATTTTTTTTCAATCGATTTTGGTTTTATGTAATATTTGCCCTATCATGTTGTGTAGAACTTGTCCGGCTTCGCGCTACGTTCGATCTTGAGACCCCAAGATCGATAACGTAACTAAGCAGCGACCATTGGCCACTACCACTACACACACACATCCACATTTTTCTTCAAGACGGCAATTGTCACAAGGTTGTGATATTTATGGAAGTTTCTCTTCCCTGAAGCCATGAATTTGCGTTTATCGAAGGCGCAAAGCGACTCCCTCACGCCTTAATGCTTCAATTCTGAAGATTCATATATTTTATTTATATGTTTCTTGTTGGCTGACACAGTTATGTTTTCCTTTTTAAAATTGACGCTACGTCCCTGGGTCCGACTAAATATGGCTGAGTTACGACCTGTAAACGTGAATCCTAAGTGTACAACGACTGGTTGTACCCTTAATGTAACAGTAGATGTCTCAAGTCGTGTTGTATATCACACCACACACACACGCTCCAATAGCTGTTCTTAAAAATGTCTGACGTGCACATTCCGCTTACTATGATCTGGGCTTTTCTTGTTACTTTTTATACTGAACCATTGCACTTCTGCAGCTCCCCTTGGTGGTACGTTCGCGGCCTTTCAGTTCGCTCATCCGGTGCGTGTTCTTTTCTATCTCTAGTTCATTTGTTCACCGATTTCCTGGTCCGGTATTGCGGTCCGAGTGCCTTCTATCCAGTGATGTGTCTGCTTACTTTCGTCCGAGGTGAGTTGTTTTTAGGGGTTGATTCCACTTTTTATTATTAACCCTTATCTTCGCTACACCTTAACTGCCTACATTCTCGCTCCATAATTTACAAGGTTGCTTTTCATGTGAATATTCTGACCTCGTCTCATAAACTTTCTCCCAAGCATCAATATCTTAATTCTGAATACCAGTCTTAATGTGTCAATTTATAATTAGTAATATATTTTTCCGCTCAAAACTGTGCAGTTGGATCAGGTATTTCTCAAACACACAACTCATCTCACACTCCACTCACACTTGTCACTTCAGCTCCATTTCAAAATCGTGCTATTGTCATCGAATCGTTCCACGCATCCACTATTGCCTCTGAAGCACTTGTTATCGTATTGGTCAATAAGATATCAATAGATCGGTTTCCTGCCCTAATCATGGTTCGTTAACATTGATGTCTATCGCACGTACGCTCATTTAATTGGGATATCTGATTGGCTTTTGAATCGGTATTTGCTCCAGACCACATCTTAGTAGCGTTCCGCTCGTTCACAGATCTCTGTTCCGTTGTCTAAGGCATGAGTATCAATATTCTTGCGCCTTTTGAATCCCATCTCTGTGTGCCCACACGTCGCTCCGCCCCCCCGTTTTTCCCAGCTCCATCCCATTCCCACACACTCAACACAACTACACACAACACGGCTGATACTAATGGCGAGTACTCTCCATCACTTTCGGGATAGCTCAGGTCGAGTGTCAAGAATGCCTACGTTATCTTTTATATTTTCCCCTTGGACTCGCCAATAACTTTTACGAATGTCCGGACTTGACTTACATGAACAATTCCCCACACACAGCACACAAGGCTCTACGAACTTCAGTACATTCGCAATATTTTTCAGTGATACCTGACTGTATTTCATTAGCATTTTATGGCGCAAGAATGTACCGCTCCGACCAGACCGATTGCGCTCCTACTTAGTAATCCGTTAGCAGCCCTTCTTGTGGCCGAGCGCATGGCATGTCACCACCGATCTCAGTGACGTTGGCTACATGTTGTAAGTATCCACAATACTACATCAACACACCACACACAACATCATTCAACTTAACTCTACACACTTGTGTTCTCCTACTACCGATTGACGCTCCTCATATAAACTGAGAAAAGGTCAGTCTGGTCGAAACCGGACGGCAATGCATGCGCTACAAGAGCTATCCACTCAACCATTATAGCACCCACACACCGTACGATAAAGAGAGCGAATCAGGCATAGATGCAACACCGCACGAGTCAATTACTTTGGCCTGCCCAGCGACGAGTGTGACACTTTCCACGCGTAAAAGGTGCGCTGTTGCTGAGCACCACACTATAAAGGCAGCACTGGGCTCACAACACACACACAACGCCATCAGCTCGCTGATTGGACGGCTGCTTGCCGGCAAACCAACTGGAGCATTTCTCGGCACACCACACACACAACACACCAACCAATTACGCGTCGCAGGAAATCGCTTACGTCGCCTTGCTGACTGTCACTTTCATGGAAAACCACCGCGGAGAACAGAGTCCCCCGTTGGGTTATCTTGACGGCCTTTCCGCCTTTTCCACAAGACACACACAATACCACTCCCAAACCACTCTCCATTCCTAAAAACTATCTGATCGCTGCCTCTGAAGAATCTCGCCTCGAAATTCTTGCTTTTTCTCACATGCGTATATCAGCTGCGACTTAGCGACAACCTACAAGGTCCACGCACCAAAGACATTCCGAAGAGAAACATAGCGCTACCGCATAACCACCCCCCTAATAGGACGTCGAAGGTAGGTTGAGCGGAGCTAAACACGCGGGCATGGAAGAAGTGCGACTTGTTTCGGGCCACGTATCAGGTGAAGCATTGAAATAGTCGTGTTAAAGCATGCGATTTTGGAGAATAAAGGCAAAACAATCGATAGAATATGATGCAGTAGAAGTGTGAGAATACGTCAGTGCACTAACTCAAAAACTGAAAAAGAGTTCCTAATGACAGCACTACCTGAAGCAAGTGGAAAAGTTCCCGCCGCCACTATTTGGACAGATGTCCGCCGCGCTAGTTGAACCGCGAGCAGTCTTTCCCCTTTTTTCGAACTCGTTTACAAGCAAAACAAATGTATTATGTTTCTTTTTTTTTTTCTTAATCTCGTGCACGATGGGTCTCAGCCAGTGGTTTATAGGTGAGACAGAATGACTTTCTCGGGAAAGATTCCTTTGAGCCGTCCTCGGAGATGTAGAAGGTCACTTTGGCTGCATGACTCCCGATCACACTCAAGCTTTAACCAATAAAGAGCGCACCAATATTTTGTGGTCAAGCTACGTACCACAGAGTAATGTTACAGAAATCTTAACACGTTGACGACGCGCGTTTTGGGTTTTTGCACCGCGTGGGACCAGAGCGATTTTGCGAGCGCCGCCGCGCACACCAAATTCATGGATTTTGAGCTGTAAATACGCAATACTTATATGCGTTGAATTGTTTTCAATAGTGTTCGATCTGTCTAACTTATCGGGAAGTTACAGTAGTGGAAGTCCGACCGAAATGACGCGTTAAGGGCCATGAAAAAAGCAAACACTTACCTTACCTTTAGTAGTTCCAAAATTACCCAATTCAGTCGTGCTTGTTTCAATGAAAGCAGATTCTTTCCTATAAAGGTAGGTGTGTATTCGCTTCTATTACGCCTTTTTATCAACATGCTTACCTTAATGGAAAGAAAATGAGGAATGAACTGAGCAGACATTTTTGTGAGGTCTGGAAAATCTCTACCAGACTAAAGAATATTTGATCATTCCGTAAGCCCCGTGGTTCTTGGTTACGTTGATGTATGGCCTATAAAATAAACACGAAAGAACTTGGAGAGGGGGGGGGGGGAATCGGGCATGTGCACAAAAACTAAATATAATAATGAGTGTTGGCATACATAGTTGCCACAATGTCCATGGAGGTGCAAAAATGGCGGCATGCATAGTTGCCGCGCTGTCTCAAGGTGTTAGCGTGGAAAATCACACGTGACATTTTCGAACGCGTGCTATGCTCCTGCAAAACGTGTGAAGGGCCTTGAATAAAAATCAACCGTGTGTGAATTTGGCTGTTACTGACGTCGTTCTATTTAACAACACCGCATACAACACTTGATCCTGTTGTTAACAATTTACAACTTTTCTTATTAAACGACGAAATCAGAACCCCATAGAATTTATCTCACCAACATTGCCCAAACTGAGAACTCTTCACAGGATGATTGCAAAAAAGGAAACCTACGAAGACAATGTAGAAGCATATCCCAATAATGGGAGCATTACGATGCAACAATGCGCCGACTGTAGCAATCCAAATGTTGGCAGGGAAGGAAGCTCGGCGCGTGAACCAATTGTCTTTTGCAAAAGGTGTAAATGGCACTATCTACTGTCGTAGTGCAAAGAGAAGATATCCTCCATCTATTTTACAATACGCCTGAATCTCCCCCCCAACTTCTTTCCGGAAGAGATGCCGTTATACGATACGGATCGACACCTTGCCGAGCAAAGACATCAGAGTTTAGTGTTTATTAGCTACCCCATTGAGCGGCAGTGAAAGGTAAGCATTCCCCCGACTCAGCATCAGCGGTATACCTTGTCGTAGCCGGAACAGAAGAGGGTAAGCCACAAGGATCATGGCCTTAACACCAGTCCTTCATAAAAAGATCATAAAGGAAAAGCATGATTCTTTACGAGTTAATAACTACTGCAACGTTTACAAGTGCAATGAGACCTACTATTAGTGCATGTAAAGCAGAGATCTCGCAATTAAACTGAAAACTTTCTACAAACGAGGCATTCAACGGGATACAGCATCACATCTTCTCGTATCTGAGCACATAATCACATTGGGTGCACTCCTTCCAATATTCATCTTTACTTTCGTCATACTCTTCCTCACCATAAAGTGTTCATGCGCGGCATTCTCTTCGATTTTTACACCGGAAAGACCACGAATCTGAATAAAGCTCTTCAAAACAAGAACGAAGAAAAAGAAAAATCGATACAAAAAGGAGCGAGAGTTATCCCAAAATCTTGGTTTGGCACCGCCGAATTCCGGACTGAATCTGGCTAAAATTCAGAAAGGAACCATTCTCTCTCCGGACAAAGCATTGCGAACTCCACATGATAGAAAAAGAATTCCATGCTCGGCGCCTTTTTCGCATATATTTGTAGATCATCGTAGAAACACTGCAGCAAACTGCTGAGCAACAAGGAAACTGGCGATGTGAAGAGAATAATGGTCGCTAAATGTGCAAAAAAATTGGGACAGATATTTGACGACACTTGTAGCAGGTTGTGTGATAACTCCCAAAGAAATGATTGAAGAAACGCATGTAGTTGATAGTAGAAGAAAAGCATGTAGTTGGTAGTAGAAATAAAATACAAAAACAGGTAGTTGAGAAACCACAGTTGGAGAGCGAGAGGTCAAATGATGCCTTGCCTTTGGTTTGTCATATGCTTCGTGTATGACTTCTGTCTTTGCCATATACGACAGTGCCCACATCCCCGATTTCGTGAAAGTCCCCTCCATTGCCACGCTAATTCACTACAAAAGAAGGTTACCTAGTAGTTGATCTTCGTGTTTAGAGAGTTCCATCGAAGAAACAACGAAAATCAGCTATGGTAAGTACACCATATAGAGCTGAGTTGGGATGAAATGGTGCCCCGGTAGCGTAACTGGTAGCGCACTTGCCCGGAAAGCGAGTTCTAGTCCCGCCTGGGGCGAAAGTTTTGTTCACAACCCAGCATTCTTGTGAGATACTCAGGTGCATAAAACGGGTACAAGCAATATTCTGGACATTTGGTTTCATATTCATCGAAGAAACGGAAATTTCACAACTTACATGCTGTCGCATTTCCTTGACCTTCTTTTCAAAATTCTTCTCAGCTCTGGTTTCCTTTTGTGCACTACGCAATTTCTTCTCAGCTTCGAACTCCTCCCAGCTACCGTAAATTTCTAGCATACCGCTCAACCACCTGAACTAGCAACGTATGAATCTTGTTGACATGTTCTCATGTAAATTCATCAAAATGTCAAAATGCGGAGCACAGTTGAGAAGTAGTGGCAGGTCGATTGTTTCTTAGAAAAATTGTTATGTATTACCTGACATTTAAGATATAGCTTCATATCACCATAGCGCGGATTGTGAGGATTCTTCTTCGCCCAGTAACGCAGCACTGGTTTCCGCAGATCCAGATCACAGTCTTTGAGCAGGTAAAACGACTTTGCTTCCGTTCGAGGGATGAGTTTGTGTTCACCCAAATCATCTCTGAATAATGAATAATCGAGAATCAATGAAGAATGAGTGGAAACTCATTGAAATATCACAGTCACACATGAGACAGCAGTCCAATAAAAAACGAGTCGACATTAAATGCCCCGGCATAGATGAATACATTCATCCCATTTCTTGCTAGTGACTAACGCTATCAGTTACGCAGTAGAGGAACGGTATATCAATGATATGCATCGAAAGGTTAAGAACATCGCAGTCAGTTGATCACTCTTCTGGGACGCACCACAATACCTCTTCCATACGAAATCGTAGTGGCACTTTGAAGGCAACTAGGCCTATATAATGTCTTATGGGGCAGGCGTTGTGCACTTCAAAGTTTCTATTCTCCAACAGATCTAGTACCAACTAATCTGACCCCTATAAACGGAAGGCATGACTAGGATTCAGAAATTGAGCCCCTGGGCGTGCTGGGCAGCCCCACTTGTCAGTATACCACTTTCGCACTAGTGTAACCAGAACATTTCAAAATAATACATTATGAGCGTCAAATGAGGGCATGTTTGTGAAATGAGCGCGTACGCAAAAATGGAAATGTGTTAAGGGAGGGAATAATTTGAAGGCTTCCCTACCTAGGAAAAAACTCTGCAAGCGATCCCCTCATACAATTTCCAGGTTACTATTTCGAACAATAACCATCTATGGTTCATGTCATTACCAGGGAGTAAGAGTGAAGCATTTCGACTAACACAATTCCAAAGGAGGCTTTGAAGACATTTGAAAAGATGACTGAAAAAAGTGGAAGCAAAGGGTAACATTGGAAAATTGATCCTAGTTTGTATGTTCACATAAGCAGCCACAGTAAATGGACGAAGGAACAGAGCCGTCTTGCCGATCATTACTCAGCTCAGAAAAAAAACCAAAAAGAAGACACTTCATAAGTTCATGCCGCAGATCTCATAATTTCGCACGAAAAGTTCCTCAACTACCTGCATCCATCGCAAACCGGATGGCTGTAGCGTTCCCATAGCCATGAGTCGAACATTGGTCGCTTGCACTTTATGCAGTTATCAGGGCATTCTTGATTAGCGAACTTTGCATCGGCTCCTATAAGTAGCTTCAGAAGTTATCATGGAAGATGAAGGCAGGTTTTGCTTTCGCATAACACGCTCATAAAAAGCAAACAAACAGTACAGGACAATCACAAACTTTGCTGTCTTGACTTGGTTATTTCTTCTCGTCGTTCCTCGTATTGGTCATCGTCGTCCATAAAGCCCCCGGCTGCATTGAACGACGGCTGATGTTGTCTAAATTAGACAAGTCTTACGATACTGCGAAAATGATGAAACATTTTGTAGGTCTGTGGATGTTCACTGTCACAGAGAGCAGATGACAGGTGGACAAGAAGAACGGTAGAGTGGGCTCCCGTAGGATTTTCGCGGTCCAAAGGGAGACCTGCTGCGAGATGGGGAGATGCACTCGTCAATCACATAAAGCAGCTGCGAATGCAGCTAAACGATGCTTCAGATCGCCGTCTCCGACGAATTCTACAACAACCATGGATGGCGATTGCGAAAGAACGAAACGAATGGTTTGTTGCTGGTGCTCGCAGATGAACTGACGACGAGCCGTATAAGTATAAGTAAGTAAGTATGTCACAAATGGTCAAATCGAGTATAAATTGCTTGGCGGCCCCATGCTTACAAACTTTTAAAAGTACACTTAATCAAATGAGTAACAAACGAGATTTTGTTATGTCTGAAATCAAGGACAGGAATGTTAAATTCACAAAGCGTCAAAGCGGTCTCGTCATAATATATGCAAAAAAAAACATACTATATATCTTTCCCAGCTCGACAGCAAGATGAAGATGAAAAAATTTCGCACTACAGACAGCATAATCTAATCGTAGAAAAAGAGTCCAGAAAAAGTTATCTACGACTTAATTAAGTGATTAATGAACATTTATTTAGCACACATGCATACCACCAGTATCCTCATTCACTCACAAAAGGGATAATAAAAAAGGCATTGAATACAACTAACACTATCACGGTTACTGTAAAATCTCCACTATGGGAACTTTTCTCCACGCAGATGACCCTTTGAACATGAGTCCCGCAGCGACGGTTGAATAAAATCGAAAACACCACAACCCTCAATTTCATAAATCATATTTTAAATGCTAAAACGAATTCAAAATAAGCACTGCAAAAAGCTGAACCGCTTAACTCCTAACGACCTCAAATAGCGAAGCAGTTTATAATTACAAGGGGTCGTTCAAGAGCAGTGAGCGCTTTCTGAAAATGGTTTCCTGCATAATGTAGAGTGATGTTCCTGGAGTACGGAACTATGGTCCATTTCCGCTAATTGACCCGCTGAATGCCAAAAAAGGAGCGGGAAAGTGGTCCTTGGTTCGATCCCCCGTGGTGACAAATCTTTGCATTGTGATACGGCCCACTTGGCTCCGAAGGGACGTCAACACCAGGAATTGATATCATAATTATATTACAATTATCAGGCTACAAAAAACCCTTACAAGTGGGCTTATACCGAAAACTGCTGAAAGAAGTAGTGACGCAAGAACGGCACCAACATGGCGTCGAACGGCGTCATAGGGGTCCGAAATGATGCAGGAGCTAAAAATGAATGTCACATTCTATCGGGCAACCTGATATACCTTACAATGATTTCTCAAAAAGATTAAGATTGGCCAACTTCGAAAAATTGCTGATGGATAAGTAAACTTAGTCGTAGTAAACTCATAAAGTCACAGTAAACTTAGTCATCGCACTGATCGTACGACCGACTATTGAAAAATTGTAGCCTACAGAGATGTGACGCAGCACATCTCTCCTGATGCTAACATTAACCGTCACATTACTCATTCCAGAATCACTACAGAGATCACCTCATATGAGATGACATGGTGTGAACAGTCTAGGTGACGACAAGTTTCCTGAAAATTCTATCGTGAAACCGGCCCTTCGCGAGAACTGTCATTCCTGCTCGATCTCAATGCCATATGACCCCTCTTCCTCTGTCAAACGCCCGCTCAACGATATCGAGCATGTTTCACCTGATTATCTTTGAATAATACGTCATATATACGTCTCCGACACCTATTTAAGGTGACGAATTTCTTTTGATTCAGTACAGCCTGAATACTTAACTAATGCATATTTGTCTGGAAAAATTAGATTTCGACCGCATCAGAACAACTTTGTTCGTCGCCAGTTTCAGCATCAGCAAAGCAAACATGCACCGGCATTCGCAAGGTGATCACAACCTAATCTAGTATAGTTAGGAGGGGGCACTAATATGCGACTAGGCCTGAACGAGAAATAAGTCTCGGGAATTATAAACACTCTCATCTTTTCCTCGTCCAGCCCATTCACGCAGCTTAGTCCCAGCAGGGTCAACCCTATCGTTGTTACTCTTTGGAAATTTTTTACGACCCCCCCCTTCATGGGTGATTTGATACGACCCCCTTGTATGTGACACTTGTGTAGAGACAGTGTTTACCATCAATATTTATTTCTACGTAAGTCATCAAAGATGAAACTTTAGCAAAATCCACGACAGATATTCATCGCTGCTTCCAAACACGAAAAAATGAGATGCATTCAAAGATATCCGTGTACTCCAAAGGGTTACCAAACTAGGAGATGAAATAAACTGAACCAGTGACCGGAATATTGACAATATTACCTGATAAAAACTTATGAGAAGTCAGAAAAAATTATCGCTCCAATTGAAATACTGAAATCCTTCACGTTCTTCAATTGCAACAGGCGGCCGCGTTTCTGCCCCTCGGGCATAGTTTCCCACGCACCTAACAGTCACAACCGACTACATTCTAAGAGGTCTTAAACAATTTCACTGCATTATGACAGCTCTGTCCCGACCGAGATTTGATTTGAAAATATAAAATTATTTCTAAAATCACACATCACAATGTGGTAACAAAACTTCTTTCTGAAGTCATAATTGGAATAAAATATAAATATAACGATGTTTATTGTTTAATTCTGGTCTAAAGGAGAATTCTCTAGACTCTCAAATACGAGTCATCAGCATTCCTCTAGAGATAATACATTATGGGAAAGCTGAACATGTATATTATAAAACTACAGGGACGAAGAGATAGCTATTGCTCCCTACAAAAGAGGATCACGTTCGTAGCTAATAGCTCCAACGATCCGAAAGTTCTGATGGGATGATTATCAACTGGAAGAATAATTTTCTGCTCACAGCTCTGCACTTAAAAGCTCGGATATTTCCCTAGTCTGCATCGATCGGGGCAAGCCGGGGATACCGTAATTTCGTAGCCGCCGTACGCATAATTGACTATCGCGCGCACAATTCTTCTATGGGTTGCGTACTGCAGTTTTAAGAATTGCTTATTTGTGAGTACATCACTACAAATATGATGTGCAGAATAAGGTTTAGTGTCGGACACCCTTAATCAACCCCCACCAAACTTTTTTCAAATGATTTGGTCACGTTCGATCCCATGATTGTTATTTATAGCATCTTAAACAAAGATTTGGATGCTATGTTATATTTTTTACATTTTGCAGATTTTTAGGCTTCGTACTTGAGATTGTGAGCTATTACATTACGTGACACTATTTACCGTTTAGTTGGAGGCAGCCTGATGTAGCTGTTTTCTATCGATCAGTTAACTATATTTTATCGAAGATAGAACCAGAGATTTTTTCACATGAAAAATATTGGCTATCGAAGCCACTTGACTTATTCACAAACGTGAACGCAGTATTTCATTTCTACTGATCATATCGCACACTGACACAATTCTTATACGTAGAAAATAAAGGCAGTATCAAATGTCTTGCCAACCAACCATAATTAAGAAAACTTGAACGCAATATTAAAGGCAAATCGCACTCTGCGCTGGGAAAGGGGAACTGGAAGGATGAAACCGCGGATTTTCCCAATTACAGAATGAGCTCCCTAAAAACCTGTTAACTTTGAATTGAGATACTGTGTGCAGGCTTAAATATGCGATAAAAGGAGAAATACAATAAATGTTCCATTGCAGCTGGCGTCCACAGTTGGGGAGATTGAAGGACTAATTTATGTACAAGCTGACTCCAGTCATGAGTTAGGCCCTTCTCCTCCTCTAATACTCGTTTGTTTCGAGTTAGATCTCTAATTTGTTGAAGCATTTCCATTGGATTTCTTTTGCGGAACATGTTCGTAATGCTTGTAGGAAGCAAGTAAGAATCATACCTATATTTAATACAAGGAGGTACTTGCTCGCTGAATGAAGCAATCAGCAGCGGGGGAAATCTTTGTTTAAGTTCATCGCAAAATTAGATTGTTAGAAGATTATCTGCTTTTATTCTGACCACAGCAAGTTTTCGAGTTCTTCAAGATAAATCTCTGGCTAATCTAATACATTTTATAGAATGATGTATAGAATGATCTTCTTCGGATCATTACCAACTGGAGCGTGAAATGAGGTGGCTGATTAACTCCTTAAACATTCTCAGTAAATGAAGTAAACGATATATGTCAAATTGAGCATTATTAAAACGCTTCAGATGCTCTATGGAAGACAATGCTGATCATAGTCATAATATAGTGGACATCAAAGAATTCTAATGATTTCTCCTTAACTTTCGAGGTAACATTGCTAATCTTCGATCCTGAGTATCCTA
>MU882673.1:0-16025 GCA_036418205.1 Ostertagia ostertagi
AGATTTGACTCACTAAGTGCAGGCTGGACATCTGGATAGACTGGCGAGAACTCGTACACCTGATTGCTCTCAAACTCGGTGTCTACATTAGGGAAACGAAGGACGGTCTTCGTCGTCTGGTTCACTAAGCGCATCTAAAATAAATAATTCTAGTAGTAGTCACTTGACAATTCGGCTTTGAAAAAAGCAGAGATAGGTTCAAGGTCCATGAGGCTTCGATGACTTGAAGAAAATTTTACGGTACTCGAGGTCTACGCAAGAACAGGTCGGATGAGATTGAACCCTTCGGAGCAGTCGATCTATAGCGCTTTCATGGGCAAACACTTGTGAGAATGGGCACTTGGACTCTGAGCGTTCCTACTGTACGAATAGCTCTAAACCTGCAGGAACAAGTGGGCAAATATCTCGTGTTTTTCATTACCCTGTAAGTTCTATAATGGAACAGAAAAAGTTTCGCTGTTTTTACCGCTAGATCGGTGGCATAAAGGCATATCCCTTCATCATCCTGGTGAAACTGTGCTCTCCAAGAGTAAGGTAGACCTGTTAACAAGAGCAAAGGTTATAGCGATTACAAAACTTCAAAAGTGCACGACATGGGTGTTAAGGGATCATAGCGTGACCTAGGAGAATCTAAAGGGTCAGTGTACTTCTGGAACGCACATGACTGACGAGTGTTGATGTCTGCGTCTCGCTCGGCTCTTTGTTCACTACTATCAGTGTTACCCTCATCAACGCTAACGCTCTCTCACCGAAACGGCTAGAGACAGACGGCGACGATTACCTATCGGCGAGCGTGCGAGCGACCCTGGTACGGCCATGCTAGGCCGCTGCGGACATACCCCGACGCTGAGAAACGTTTCGGGTCTAACTGTCTTTCGATGCCCTCTTCTTCGATCTTATCGTAAAATCTTCCTTCAACAGTTTGCACGTTCCAAAAAAGCCAAGAGATTTGTCCAATCTCCGCCTTCGGTCCGACTCCATTCCTAACGCTGCGCCAAGGGAGTACGCATACAGTATAAGAACAGTACCTTCTTGATGTAAAACCTCTCGTTGTCGTCAATGTCTCCCACACCAACCCTGAGCTTTTGCAGACTGTCGAGACTCGATCCTTTTATTCTAAATAGCGTTGCATTACTACAATATTTTTTATCGTCAGTTGTAGTAAACAGATTTAACAGAAAAGTTATCATTTTGGCACATTTGCTTTTGTTCATATTCCATACGTAGTATATCAAATTGAATGGAAACACTGGTCCCTGTGGAATTGAAATTTGAAATTTTGAACGCAGCTCTGAAACTCGAATTACATGCGTCGTCGATAGGTGAATAATCGGTCGAGGAAATCTCTCGATCAATGGGCTCAGTCTGACAACTGTGCAGCTCAGAATCAATGGTGCCGTTGAGAAGGAATTGAACAACGGGACGCGCAGAGACGCATTAGACGGCTGCATTGGATGAGAGTGCACGGTGTTTGCGGAAAGTGCGTGATCGTCGAACGATTTCGATCGATTTTCGCCCGTTTCCTTGCACCGAATGCTGCCGCCAAGAAAGCCAATCGTTTTTTGGCTTAGTTCAGATTTTCGTCTGAAAATCATAAATTTACCTCATAAGTGTATTGTTCATCAGCGGACGCATCTGCTCGAAATTCCATAGGATAGAAGTCGTGTCCAGAGCATATGGAAACCTCAGGAGTGATCTCTGGCTTTCCCTGAAATCGTTTCGATCAGCTTGGAAGAACTCGTACCTTCTAATATCACCCTCCTCAACTCACCATTACAGACATCTCCAGCAACCAATCGGAAGTATCTGCGTTGAATTTGTGCTTTTTGTTTCGCGTCGTAAGTCCTTCCATGTCTAGAAATGACTGATTAACTGTAGGATCATGCAAGTGACGCCGCTACCATGAAAATATTCAGTCCAAAATACAACTTGCGTTCTACGTGCAAGGCTTGATTCGTTAGAGGTTGGCATCTGATTGGTTTTGGAGGATGAAAGCACTTCCTATTTATATGGCCCGAGTGGCCCCATTTCAAAAATTAACGTCACACCCCGGTCACTCGCGATCGAGTTGGTATGGTTACTTTGCTCGAAAATGGAAGCAGCGAAGACCCCGAGATTAGAGGCCTTTTCTTCTTGAGCTGTGGAGAAGTTCCAGAGGACAGGTAATGAGATAGGAGAGACGGCGGGCTGAGGTGTGGGAAAAGAACTTAGTGACGAGAGAGCAAAGATATGAGCGAAAGTGCATTGGCCTAGGACGTGAACTTGTGGACGGAACGCAGGATGTTGCGTGTAACCCCGTAGGGAACCTAACGCCTTGGCGCCTTTGTTCGGCAGTGTTGTGCCGCGGGGTCAGCACAAATCGTAAGCTCGCCGATCCCTCTACCTTTTCTGAGCTAAGGGTTCACTCCACTGCCTAATTTGGGAAGTGCCCCGAAAAACACCTTCTAATGCTTCCACGAGCGTGGCGCCAACTGGTAGACTGAGTAGTTCAGAGTCCAAGACAAAGTTTATATGCAACCAATCATTTTTATGAACCTTTCAAACACAGCCGAAAGCATAAACGCTATTTCTAGGGCGAATGGCAACTCATAGGATTATGGTACCCCTTTTTGCGAGATTAAATGCACGCTCAGCGACCAGCCTGCTGGACAACCCCTACGGTGGTTAGGATTGAGTTGTTCACGAAGATCAGAGACCCACTGTTTTACGGCTTGAAAGTGGGTCTTAGGGCCTTGCCAGTGATCCCAGTTCAATGCTCATGCGTCTGCGCCCTCTCGTACAACGTGCTTTCTCGCATATTGCCTCTCGTTGACGCACTGTATCTCCTCCCCGTACCACAGTGTAGACCTCATAAAATAAGGAGCCTCAACTTGAGCGTTTCGGATGGCTTCTTCAAGCGTTTTGGATAGCTTCTTCGGTACATTTCTTCACTTGCAATATGATTTGCACACCTACTCTTCCTGTTGAGCGGAATAATCAGAAATTTCGATCGTAGAGGGTGCCTTCCAGGGCGAGAAAAACGGCTCACCTGTAAACCTTCAGAACTTTGAAGTAGTTTTTATTCTCGTCGAGTTCACGGATTTTGCTCTCCTTCAGTAAATACCGATATGGACAATGAGTAGATTCTCGCACAAAGGCCGAGACAGCAAGAATCTGAATTGTGATGTCATTAAAATTTATAATTTCATAATATCTCAATATGGTTGAACATAAGATAAGACCACATTGCCCAAATCGCCAGGATGATGGTTATCGCGACTCAAGTGTGTTTCTGGTGATTCGTGTTCCAACAATGGAGAAACAAAAGAAAATGCAGAGTCACAAGATGCTTAAACAAGGCTCCTTCTTTGAAGCTGGCCCTATGGCTTCGCACTAGCAACGAGATTGTGTGCTTCACGACCGCAAGGAGGCTAACGACGAGGGTAGTAGGGATGGAGATTTATGAGACGCAGACACTAGGATCGATTTTTAAGCGAGAGCTTAACTTGTGTGAATCGGATCAATAAATGGCTCTGATACGTGAAGGCACGGGACGGATTGTCACTTTCAGCACGAGCGTTGTAGACAGGTGTACAGCGCATTTTTGCGGCTTAAAAATGCTCTGGCAAAGGTGCAGGAAGCTCGCGGGACTCGCAACCCACACCCTTGTCTGCAAGCCCCGCCCTCCGCTGTCGGGTGCCACGTGATGCTGCGAGAAAGGCGGTGGGCGCTTCCGGCAGAGCACTGCGGTCAATTTATTGGTACTTGGAGCAACGCAGATTTCGTGAAACTGCTCATCCATAGTGGAGTGAGGCTGAATAGAGGGGTCTTAATTAGGGGCTATCGGAGGTGTCTCTTGCTTTCTTTCTTGCTCTTCCAGACCGTTCCACTCCGCTTTATAATGAACGCTTTTCCACACGCTATAGTGCCGGTTATCTTGCTTTTGAAGAACGGACGGTTGGTTTGTGGGAGTGCTAACAGCCCTCGCGTTTATGTACCTCTACTCGACCTCTGCCATCACGTTGCTCTACCTCCTCCTCCTATAGGCTATATCATGGGCAGTTTGCAAGAACTCAGAAAATTATGTGAGCAGTACAAGTGGATCAACGTACATCTCCAGCGGTTTCCACACTACCAACGTGCTTATCCCAGATGTCCTGTAGTACTGAGAAACCTTCGAGAATGGCTTGACCTGAAAAATAAAATGCGTTATATTGAAGCTTATATCAGTAACGGACTATAAAAGTGAGTAGAATATTTGAATAATTTAGGTGCATTGGAATTTATTCTATAAGAAACCTTTCTCAGAGAAATCACCAATTATTTTGATGCTGTTGATACGTCCGAGATGAACGCATTCGACCTTGAACGAGTACTCCTGAAATCACGTGAAATGGAAAACAGTTCTCCGGTATTGGTTAAGTAAATCATGTCTCTTTTGCATAATTAACTGGCAGGATTTATGCGCATTGTTTACGTGTATATTGAACCCATTGGATATGGGTTGAGAGTAGGTTCAATTTTGGCTATAGGTATAGGTCGTCACAAACTTTGGTAAGTAATGTTGAGGCTAAGTAATTTTTCTAATTTTTATTTTTTGCTTTGACACTTCTGAAGATTTTTGCTCCAGGCGCTCCAGCAAGGTACTCCCTCAGCTAAACTCATTAGGTCCCGCAGGAGACAGACGCGCTGACCTGACAGATACATTCCAATAGGTACGTATAGTTACGGCAATGATTAGTTAGGTCAGTGGAGTGAAGCTTTGGAGCAGGAAAGGTAGAGGGCAAGCATAAGGGTCGACCAAATTGTGCCACGAAACTCCCATACAAAGGCGTTAAGGCGTTACGTTGCACGTGGAATTCCACTCCCCATCAGCACTGTGGGTTGTGTCCACGAATTGACATCACACAAAAATATGCTCTAGCTCTCATCCATGACCTCTCGTGATTCTTTTTCCTCCGCTGCACTCAGGATCTCTTATCTTGCTGCTTGTCTTACACAACCCTCCACAGTTTGCAGAGAAAGGTCCTTTTTCTTCAATAGGACACCTTTTTTAGGTCTTTCGGTGGCTTCTTTTCCTTTTTTCTCATTACCGGTCCAGTTCTCAATTTTGCTTTCATCTTCGAGCAAAATAGCCATACCAGCTTCAGCCTGGTCGTGGACTGCGCCTTTTATCAACAACAGAGAATCTCGTTAACGCCCCTCTTGGCTCAGAGAGATGGGTGTGAATGGCTGGATTTTTTGTAGCCTAACCTTGAACGAATTTGTACTGTTACACTAATTTTGGTAATATTGTCGACCCGACCATATCCTGATCATTCTCCAGAAGTGCACGACTCCTTACGAGGGTGACTGTTGTTGTGACTTTTGGAAGGGGTCGTAGTCGATAATATGGGCACGTATTTTTGGATGGGTCGGATGATGAGTGCTAAGAAGTTTGCAAGTAGTAAGTAAAATTATTTTGTAGAATTGGGGGAAGTTTCATAGGCTCCGTCATTCTTGGCACCCTTATGTAGAAGGAGGGAGAAAAGTTTCGACCCACAACTAGGATCAACTGTCCGTTGTACCAACTTCAAAATGTTCCTTATCCATCCACCACTCATGGGCTTTCAATAGAACCCCCTTTGCGGTAAGCAGTGTTATTCAATGGCCCATTCTCCTAGCTGTTTTTACGACTTCCTTCTCCATTGATGAAATACGATCGAATTTGGCCCACAGGACGGTTAATCCCTTTAGCAGTCGAGTCAACCAAGCCTTTTAATCGATCCTTGCGCTTTACGAATACGAACATCAACCTATTAGTTTCGCTGACTTCCAGTTTCTTCTCAGCATTCTGTAACATGGGCCTCTTCGTTACCTGTTTCTTCTCGCTGTAGATCAACGGGAATACGCCACTGTCACTGAAGTCACCGACGAGTTGCGCTTGCAGCCGACCGTTTTCCAGGAGGCTCATATCACCGCCAACAACTTTCCCTTCATAATTTTGCGCTGAAAATTGACATGATCCCAAAACTTCTACCAAACTTCATTTTTCCGAAAACCAACTTTCTAATGGTTGATCGCCAGATCGAAAGATGCTGATTTCTCGGAACGCTTGCGGTTTCTTTGTACGTTTACCGGTGACGTCCATCCATTTGCCGACCCTGAAATGGAATGAGTGAGAGAAGGAACAGCTCTACTAAGTTGCTAGTCGCATAGAACGGATATGAATAAGACGGCTCAGAAGGGTAGCTCGCGGTGTATGCCGTGTGATGTCGCCGCCTGCGACATGCGACGAAATCGCGCGATTTGTTTGTAAACATTGCAGAGCAAAAGCTTTGCATGAGCTTGCCTGCCGGCGACGGAAAAACTTGTGCGTCGGGCAACTAGACCTACATGCCTTCCCATATTCTACAGAATGGTTCCACAAACTATTTGAAATAGGGCTGGGGTTACAAAAAAAAACAGTAGCAATTTGGGTGGCTCTCCTCTCGCTGCGCTTGTATGTAAATCTGCTATTCTAGAAGCTTGTTTCTCCTTTACCTCCTTTCACACTTTTTTATCCCAAAGAGTTCTTGTTGGGAGATGAGTTGGTACACTTCCATTCCTTTTTTGGCATTTTCTTACTGAAAGAAATTTGGGCAACTCTCTATGTCTCCATCTCCCTCCACCCCAACCACTTTCCTCCCACCACCGCCCTGCCCCCTCCCCCATCCATCTTTTGTCACGTCTTACCTGACAGCAATTCTCTCTTCGGTATCCAGATCGCGTAACTCGATCCATTCCAAGAAATAATCCGGCTCTTCACCTGCTCCATCGGCTTCAAATCGAACTTTCAGTAGATCACCAATTGCGCCGAAGTCCACCTGCAAAATGATTTTCCTGAAATTTCTGGCATTTTTGTTTAGGTTAAGCGGTGCTACTTGCCACTGCTCCACTTCCACCCACCCCAATATCCTCTTTTCTATTTCGAGAAATATGAATTTAGAAGTTTCTAAGAACGTGTAAGCATGTTGAAGCAAGGTGAGCTTATTTCATTATGAGTGGTAAATAGAGATAAGGGAAAGATTGCCTTTACGGAAAATACTCCCCTAAACAAAAATCAAGGAAAACGCGCAACTCCAAAAACAGAATTCGAAGGAACGGCGCATCTCAAAAACGAGTTATCACACATCTCGCATCTCTTCACGCTGTTATTTTTTGCCCTCGAATGCTATCTGCCCTTTTTTCATCAATTCGCTCGATATTATGCCACTCTTAGCAAACTTCGTTACCTGTATCAGTGTAGTGTCGGGTACTGTAGACATGGTTTTATCGTTGTTAACGTGCATCATCGAACTGCCCGTCGTACCGTAGCCGATGATGTTCAAGTTCGATGTCGTGCCACCCGTACCATCTTCCATTCCATTGTGCAGAATGAATTCCCATCGGCCTTCTGAAAACATCGCTATTTCTCTGAGGGTACACGGAGTGTTCCAAAAGTGTCACTCATCGGATTTGGGAAGCTTTACCGTTCAGTTCGACATTTTCTATGATATGGCCCGAATATTACACGAAAAAAAGGCCAGGTTTCAAAAGGGAAATCACAGTTAGCGCACTAACTCTATTACTCATTGCTTATATGGCTTTATTGCTAGATGGTACTAAACAGTTCTAGTTGATTAGTCTGTTGTCCAGTCTATTCTAGTGATGGTTTTGTAAAACGTACGTGATGTCAGCGATTCGTCAGGCACGCTGTTGAGGTAGTAAAAAGCTGACACCTGTAGAGTTCGTTCGATCTTGCCATCAACCTAAAATTAGCCTTTTAAAGATCGATACCTATGGATAGGTGCTCGACTTACCTGACCACTATCGAACCATTTCGAACAGTAGCATACAAATTGACGGCCATCTATCAAATTTTCTGTGATCAGCACGTAGTCGATGAAAATGCCAGCACCTTTAATGAGAAAACTCAAGACGTGTTTTCATAGTGGGGTCATATAAACGAAATGAGAAGCAGCGGGGCTTGGTTTATAATAGCTAGAGAGAGAACAGTGATCCTCGTACAACTATACAATTCATTCATTGGTATGTGAGTCAGGACATGAAGGAAAATGTGTGGCTCTACTTAATAGGCGGGGATGTAATAGAGGTCCGCATACACCTTTGCATGAAGAACGCTTCTCAGTAATAAGCCTTTTGTCACTCCGGTTCCCATAGCTCCAGTCCCGGGACCTCTACACCGCACCTCCACATGACCTTACAGATATGGGTGCAACTTCTCGCTGAGGGGCACAGACGAAAAAAGCGCCGCGCCGCCCCGTGGCCCCTCAGCCACCAACGGCTATTTCTTTTCTGGGCAGTTTAGCGATTCACCGCGCGTGCGATAGTTCTCCTGCGCCGTGACATTCTCTTGCAAAAGGCATGCATCGTAACCATGGCTGCTATCATTCTCCACCTCAGCCATATTGTTCAGATCGACACCTCTGGTTTGCTTCGTAACCAGCTCGAAACTTAACGCAAAGCTTAAGCATAACCAATGTGCAGGTATAAAGCCTTGAACTCTGAATCTTAAGCCATAAGATTAGCTTTGAAGCATGCGACTTCTGTGACCTGATAAGGTAGAACGACATCTCCTAAAAACTCGTCGCGCACGGTGGCGCACCTCTGCGTCTACCTTCCCTGTTAGTAATAAACCCACCGCACCTTGGTTGATACGGCCCACCAGAACTTTCGCAAAATCAATGGAGTGACGGTTTATGTCCATTTCCCGTCATTTGACGGAGCCCAATTCAGAAATTATTACAGCTGGCTAATTGGCTTTTCTTTACGAAGACAAAAACAATTCCCAATTCCCGTTGATAGAGAACAAGTTAAGTGGGAAGAGGAAGCTTGAGAGCGCTTCACATACTGTGTTTAAGCACAGGCTAAATGTGGACGGACGTGCAGGTTGATAACTCTTAAAGCAACAATCCAGGAACGAATTCGCGGGTAAGGACCACCTATAATGACGTTGCAGGTGAGAAGTTGGTCAATGGAGAAAGAAAAAGTAGAAAAAAACGTCGGGCAGGGGCTTAGACAGGGACTCCCCCTGCCGTTTAGGGAGATGGGGGAGACGTGTGTGGACGAGTTGTCCGAACCTGCCGTAGTACATGCGCTCCAATTGCAACTGCTGGCAAATAGCCATGCATGCTTGCAAATACATGCTAATTTGCCAGCAATCGTAATTGAAGTGCGTTAGTTGCGTTCTTATAGAATCGACCTCATACAGCGCGGCGGTCCCGCAACGACCGCTAGTCGAGCACGGACGCTCTGCACAGCGTATGTTGGGCGATCCGCCTCGGTATGAGGTGATCCGCCCCCTCCAAGAGGACTTCGACCCCTTCCAGCGCATTTTAGAGGTAGGTTTTGAACTTAAAGACATTTCCTATAAACTTTAGTTGGGCTGGGGCATGTTTTGACCGCCTAATGACCAAGTAGTTGAAACCCTGCCTGGACTGTTGCTTTAACTGCGATGTCGCGCCCGCTACGCCGCTTTCGGCGTGTCATCGCAGTCCTAATTTTCTGATCCACAACTGCTCTAGCGAAATCACATACCGTAACCTTCTTCTTCATGTCCGATGACCCTTCTAAATTAACATACTGAAATTCGCAGTAATCAAAGGACTGAGTCCGCCGAGCCATACCACTCTCAGCGGCGGTAAAAGAGTCCAATAATGTACTTCCCGCGTCGATGCGCGATTAAAGTGGAGGAAAAGTACCGCGGATATAACCGAACCACTCCCACAATTCCGAACCCGCAAGAACAGCAGGTTATTCCGCCTCCATGAAATCTAAACATTTATAAACCAACTTAACGGCCCCTATATAGTGTTTAATTGATAAGAAAAGATCATAAAGGACGCGGTTCTCTCAAAGGAACTACAATGGTGTAACTACAAGGTTTAATCGTGTTGATAATTTCTCGCTGAGACAGTCATGTCTTCCATTCACCTATCCGGAATACAGATTTGCCATCGCAAACAGTAACAAAGATTTTACCCGAACAAACCGCGAAACCGAACAGGCCCGAGCATCTGCAATCAGATCGACGCGCTCCTATAATGGTCATAGAGCCACTGCCAAAGCTTCGATGGCAGGATGTCTCGCATCTGGGTCAGGGCTCCTCAGGGCCCAGCAGTCATATCGTGTTATATTGAAACAACTGGTCCCTTCTCTCTAACACTGTTACCCACGACGATTCAAGTTCATTGCTTCCCAGTAGAAAATCTAGACAACGCCTACTTTTCACTCGTGGAGATAGTATAACTCAGCCCTGAGCATGAGATTTGTGCAACATCTGAGCCGCAACATTTCTGGACTAAAGATCCCCTTCCGTTTCGGAACCACGCCAACGGCTCTTCCCATGTCACGATAACTCGTACATGGCACTCGCTATACTGAATTGAGGTACGGGACTGATTGACAGAGACCGTTGCCAACTCACTTTCGCCGTTTGCGAAACGCGTTCCACAAGCTTGGTTTTCACGACTTTACTTGTGGATCGCATCTGACAAATGAGGGTACACAGGGAAGTTGCTTTGTATTATCCTCAGACAACGTGTCGCAAATATGCAATGAATCCTGGCACTAAAGTCGGCCTGTCAGCATCCGCAGCAGATAACCAGACAAATTCTCAAGCGAACCAGTCGCAGCAACTTTCTAGCTGCGCAAATCGCGAGTAACATATCCGCTTCCTCAGAACATTTTTCTGAAACGACTGACGTATAGCGATGACTCCCCACCCAGCCTCCACAAATCTGACGATACAAGCTGCCTGGCGAGTGATTGTGGCGAAGCAGTGAGAAACAGAGCATCTGTCTGCATCGTGATCGGCGTGATACTTCTTATGCATGAATAGCACTTTCTTAGCAATGGACCCTGCCGAGCCTCATATATATCAACGCGACAGTCTATCCGCCAGCTTGGTACAATTTCATAAATTTTTAATAGACCCCCTTCTGGATGCGCCTTCGATACAACCTCCTCAGATCTTACTATTCTGGAGACAGTTAACAATGGGGGCGGGAGCCCAACCTATCCCACTATCTTTCCTATCGAGCCCACAGCCTCCCGTCCGTGTAATTATTGACACGCTCCGACCATCACAAATTACGACCCCCTCATTTTTTTCGCGCGACCGAATACGACTCCCTCGTTAACTTTTGTTCCAAACGGACACTAACCCTGCTGTCTTAGACCACATCCCAACACCTCATCAATCGCTTCCAATACGTCACTAAACTCGTCCGCCCCTCAGTTATAAGGGTCCACGTATTCCAAAAGTAGAGTGGTAAATCTGGGCAAAAGCCAGTAGGTGGAAACGGTTCTGAAAGCCGTTTCCAACTACTGGCTTCTGCCCAGATTTACCGCTCTACTTTTGATATAAATAAGGAATCGTTTTCTACGGGCTGTAATGAAGGGGAAAGCAGATAAGGGTCATCAGATCCACCTTTTGGTCTTGCATTAGGATCACTTCGTCTAAGTGTGATTTTTCGCAGCGAACCACATAGGAATTCGGGCTGAGTGCTTCTCAGAGATTACTCGTAGAGATTTTTGTGACATACCAAAAGAACCAAAGGACACGTGTAATAATATGCAGTATTGATTTTACGCACTGAACGCGGCAAATCCACGCGACAAAAACTGATTACAGCTCCTTTTTGTGAGAAAAAAAACACGCAATTTCTCCGACCAATCACATGGAATACCAATAAAAAGGGAAAATCACCTTCTTCGTTGTTTGCGTCTGGAACCGAGGGGGTCGTTTCTTCAGTGACGTCATTCGTCGTCTCAATCACCACTGGCGGCTCTGCAGTGAAGTTTACGGCTAAATCTTGTAACTGGTAATTTACAGCAATAAACGGACGTTTGGAGAACTAATTCTAATGAGCTAAAATATTTCCAAAAGGCTTTACCTGAAGCAGACCGTTTCCGAAAACCAGGGGGCCTGCCCTTGGAAAGAATTCCACGGCAAAAAAGGGGTCTAGTTCAGACAAGGGCTAATGTGTCGCTGCACCGAGTAAGACCAGAGCGGTCGTATTTTGTGATTCTACCGAAGGGTTCATATTTGAAAAAAAGTGGTTCGATTTTGGCGAAGATTGAAGGGATGCTAATTTTAAAAAAAGAGTATCTTTCGAACAAGGTCAGTTGGAAGTGTGCCAGATTGAATGAGATAAAACGACCCAAACGGCACCATGGGGGAGTGCAATGAAATTGAGCGATCGGTAAATCTTGCTCCAGTCTGTTGTGCCAGCTAAGGAAGCTTTCACAGAGGTGATTTCTGTGGTGTAGTGGGTTAAGCACATCGCCTCGAAACCATACGTGATCCTCGTTCAGGTGTTGGCTCAGGCGAGGCGCTCTGACCACCTTAGCTAGTTTTTTGTGGAGCTTCTGCAGTTTCTCCTTCTCATAAGAGCATCCTGCGGCCTATCTCCCGGCAGTCCAGCCCTCCACGAAAATCCAGAGCGGGGCATTTAGGAAAACAGCTTTGCTTTGCTCTGGTTCTGAAAAATGCTTTGGTGTACGCACCCGACAGATTCTCTCAAATTGGATCGGATCTTGAGCTTTTTGAGCTTGGACAACTGTTAGAAAGAATGATGTCAGATGTGCAATTATGAAATGGCCTGAGTACGTATTTACTGCACTTTCAGCGCTAACGATGTTTCCAAAAAGTACAAGGATGAGCACTTCTTTGAGATGCACCACCAGGGCTTCCATCTTTTTAAGCTTGAAAAATTATTATAGGACCACAAGAATTCAAATGCATGAAAACTCTTACTTTTCAAATTTTTCCGAGTGAGATGACCTCGGTACGTGGCTTGGATTTTCGTTGCTGCCTTTGTGCGTTTCTCGAAATCCTCGTCCTCGGCTTTGTTTGGCTGCTCATCGTCCGACGGTAGAATTTCCTCCTGGTCATGATCAACAGGTTGAATAGAGGCCGCTACTGCCGTCTCATCACCATCAGGGTTGTGATCGCCTGCTGGAGGGGCTTCACCATGGTCGTTTTCGACAGCCTGGCCTTCAGTTGGGGCCTCGTCACGATTGCTGTGTTCTTCGTCATCTGACGGAAGAATCTCCTCCTTATCGCTGCCTGCTGTCGCCGGCCTCTCACTATCCGCCGTTGCTGGTACTGTTATAACAGTTGGCAGGAGGAGGTTCCGCTTCGTCTCAGGCTCCTCTCCTTCATCATCGGCTTTTTGATCTTCCTCGTTGTCCGATGGCAAAATTTCTTCTCGATTTGATTGTGTTGTGCGCATTCGAGTGGTTCCAGAAGTACTTGGCGGATGTTCGGCATCGTCTTGTTCCTCTTCCTTATCTATCCGATGGAGCGTCATGCTCTTCTCAGCTGTCGACGTACGCCTCAGCACCTCGTTTTCTGACTCAAGAGTTTCCATTGGGTCGCTATCGTCGTCGTTGATGAAATCGTGCTCGTCATCGTGGTGCTCCATTTTCTCCTGTCTAGCATCTCCGCTTTCCTCTCCGCGCTCGACACAAGACTCCGTCGCTCACCTCCCTCTCCAGAAGTTGAAGGCAGTTCCTCTTCCGAAACTTTCGAATGCGCTTCGGCTTCGTGGCTTCGTGAAGACGACACACTATTCTCTCGTCCACTATCCTGATAACGTGCTGACAGCGAAAGTTCCTCCGAACTCTCATCGTCTTCGGCGATCTGGTGTTTCTCGGCCTCTTGGAGAGTTCTCTCCAGTTCTTCACTAATTGCAAACTCATGTTCCTCGTCCATCTTCGGCGTTTCCGTCAATCGGCTGCTTATCGAGTTGGCCTTCCCTGAGTCAGTGTCGTCTGCTTTATTGATCGTCTTCTCGGTGGCGATCGCTGAAATTAAACAGATAAATTGGTTTTTGCGTAACCTTATGGTTAAAGACCATGCTCGAACGTTTCACTTGAGCAGCTAGCGTTTTATGTTTACCATAGATGGCGCTTCAGTTGGGGTATCTGCGCCAGAAAGGTGAGTGATTGAAGACCGTGGTAAACTAACCAAGATTGCCGTTCAAAGCGACAACCCCGATGAGGTCATGTCAAACAATCCATTCTTTGGGTAGGATAGAACAGCTCGCGAGTATCACAGTTGTGCCGTTGTCGCGGCTCGAAAGTGCGCGACAATGGCGCTAGGGCCTTACAAAGTGAGCTAATGACGGCTAATGTGAGCTAATGGACGAGATACCTCGCGCACATCTCCATGACACGCAACGTGGATTACGACATAGTGGCTAATTCAAATCATGCGAGTTTGTAGCCTCAAGGCAAACCGGCAGACCAAAGTCCAGTCCAAAGCAACTCGTCCGACACGTCCCTCGCTCATTTCAAGGAAAAAGAGGGGAAGCTTCATTTAAGGGCTTCACCAACAAGCTACCAAAGTGGTATGCACCATCCATTAAATTTTATTCAGAACCACAGATGTATTATGTTTGAATCGAGCAATTGCATGAAGAGCCAGGCGATGATCAATTTTAAGATGCTCTTTTGAACATTTTTATTGCCAAGTTAGTCATTCTCAGAGAAAAGGGAAACTCGTTGTATTCGAGTAGAGATGATGATTGACTTTACTATGCGCGTTGAAAAATATAGTTCCCAGAAGCTTCGGCGAATTTTGATTACTCACAAGGAAAGGCCCTCCGGTCGCCTAGGCCACTTGATAAAAAGGATAAAGGATAAAGCATTTGCCGTTGATCAATCCCTTTTTGGGATGCGGCACGCATTCTACTTCCATTTGTACATTCGTAGTGGCGTTTGAATGCGATGTGGCCTATACAATGACTTGCGGGGGCCAGCCGATGTACAAGTCAGTGTTTTTATCCTCCCAGACAAGTCTGGTACCAATTAACCGACCCCGGAGGGATGGAAGGCTTGGTTTGGCCCGGGCGACTCACGACCCAGGATTTGATCCCGGACCGCTCGCGTGGTAGCGTGCCACTTGTCACTACACCACTTCCGCCCGGCCACTTGATGATTGAGATGTATACTCCTGAATGCTCCTTTAATGCACTTGATATGAGGTGTATACTCCTGAATGCGCCTTTGAATGCTGATTTCAAATTTGCCTCCCAAATCTGTTAAGCTATTTTCCGAATACGAATGAGCGCAACGGTGGAGCTCCGGACTCTCATGAAGGAAGACGTGAGATCGTCCCCTTCAGGTGTTAACTCTTTGCTTAAATCGAAATTATTTCGAAAAAGTTTCTCTGCTCTTTTTCTTCATCAATGTTTGTCCGTACCTACCGAAATAATGATTTTACAAGGAACACGCCCCATTTGTTCAGGTTGCGTAGTCATGCGCAAGTGAAACCCAGACGTCATTTTAAACTTATTTCACAGGTATATAGCTATACGCAACCCGACAGAGGACCGATCTCATGAGCACTTGTCCATGAACCCGCATCCTTACCGCTACACTTTATGGCTTCATAATTCTATTTAAAGGATCGTATAGCAGATACGGAAGGCAGATTTGAAATCAGCATTCGAAGGCGTATATAGAATTATAGTCTCATTTAGAATGGCCATGGAGACCTGAAGGCTTTCCTAATGGTATGATTATTGTTTCCATGGAGCTTGTATTGAATTCTCAGTCAACAAAAAAGGAGGTAAAGAATTTAGCATTCTCTTTCAAAGCAGGAAATGAGAACATTATGGTGAATTTGTGTAAAACAACTCTGAGATGGGGGCTTCATTGGGATCAGATTTCAGAGGAATGTCTCATTCACTGCTTGACTCTGGTTCTTGTGAGAAACACAATAATTACTCAAGTTGATCGGATCTAGAATGTATAGACGTGTGATCGTGCCCCTCACCATTTACCACCCCCACCCCTGAAAATGGTCTCGAAAGTCCCCATCCTTTCCGATATCTTTATCTTTATCTTCATCAGTTGCCAGAGAAGTAGAAATAAATGTAGTAATGTGACGTATTAAAAACAATCAACTGACATATAAATTAAATTAGAAAGCGGGAAAAAGGGAGAAATAAGAAAAAATTGGAAGCAACAAAAACAACTTAATCAAGGGCACCGAAATGACGATTGAGGCACTT
>MU882674.1:0-24948 GCA_036418205.1 Ostertagia ostertagi
CCTCCGCTTGGAATTATAGATGGCATCGACGACGTCCTTCACCATCGTACGAGCGCGGATGGTGTCATTGGGTATGCGGTCTCGGAGCGTTACCCCGCACATGGCCCTCTCCATGGCTCGCTGAGTGACTGCGAGTTTCTCCTCTTCAGAGACTGTGGTGCTCCACGTCTCCGCCCCGTAGGTCATCGCGGGAAGAACATGCGAGTTGAAGACGTGAGCTTTGACCCGGGGTCGACGTGCTTAGAAGTTAGTACATCTCGAAGTTTATTGAACGCGGTCCAGCCCGCTCTGCGGCGTCGGCTAATCTCGAGCGTGAGATCGTTATTCATGTTGACCGCTTTACCGAGATATACGTAAGAGGAGACTCGCTCGATCTACAGAAACATGTTCCTTATATAATAAGTCCGTTAATAATGGACTGTTCGAGAAGTTCCTGCCGCGTTTATCAACACACACTGCACGCTTCTTCTCTAAATCAGACCTTAGAACTGCTAGCACTTTATATATCAGTAAAACGCGCGCTCTTCTCGCTCTGCCCAAATTTACGCTTACTTTTGCTCTGAATCGCGTTTCTCCTGTTTTTTGAAGTCAGTGAATAAAACATGCTCAACAGGCTGTTATTACAAGTTTCTGTTCCCTCTCAAATTTGGTCGGAAAGGTGCCGCAGCAAGTCAGGATGTCAACTGAGCATTTGGTCCGAATCCACAAAAAATTGGTGTGCAGTTGTGATTCAAAATGTCTTTCTCGCGATGATGAAGCTTCGAAGAAGATTAGGGTGAAGGTCGGATATCGGAGACTGACAAAGATCAACTGAGGTTTGATCAAACCAAATCTGCATGGAACTGTTGAACAGGCCGCGTTCTAATTCGGTGCTGAGATGGGGTTCCTAAGCATGCAGTGGCTCAAAGAGCGTCCAAAGAGGTTGACGGGAGGATGGCGCCGACTCTTTTATCTACAGTTGTGCATCCCCATCCCGCACTCTGAAGGACGAATTAACACGTTGACGACATTGTGCAGCGCATGCGCATCACACCTTGAGCACCGTGTGGGACCGTGTGCAGCGCATGCGCTGCACACACAAAATATTTATTTTTTCGCGCATGCGCTACTTCTTTTCTAATTTTTTGCATCTATTCTATACATCATATAACTTACTTTCTTTTCTGATTTTTTGTAAGTATCTTTTAGAACACATCATAGCGTGACCATAAACGGAGTGATGGACCGAAAGGTTGAATATTCTTTACTTTAGCAAAGTTTTTCCAGATTCTACAAGTTCTTCAGTTCGATTCATTCCTCATTTTCTTTCTATTCTGTTGAAAATGAATATAAAAAAGAGCAGAAGAAGAAAGTATATAGGAAACTAAATCCATACGTATGGCAGGATATATGTTTCTAGTGAAGCAATCGCGTCAGAAATATTTTTGAGGTTCACTCTAGCAAAAACAGCGAAAACTTGCCTTTTCTTTGCCATCACACGTATCTTGATCAAATTTTTACAACTGTACCTTCTGATAGGTTTGACACATCGAATATCATTGAAAACATTTTGTCACATCCGAGTTTTGCGTATTTAAAGCTCAAAATTCACGGATTTGATGTGAGGCGGCGGCGCCTGCAAAATCGCCGTGGTCCCACGCGGCGCAAAAACCCAAAACGCGCGTTGTCGTCAACGTGTTAATGCCGAGAAAGCAACCCATTTCAAATTAAGTTAGAGATGGTGAGTGGTACACGAAAGAAGGAAAAACCATGAAAACGGCCCAGAACCCGAGAAATGGGACCCCTTCCTTGCCCGTTGATTTGCGCATTGATGCGACTCTCATCGCTGTGCCCTCTTCAACACTACGCTCTCTCTGCTATCTAATCACTCGCCACGTATAGACCTGCGGCGAGTGATTAGATAGTCGGTGGGCGTACCCGCCAACCGCGCCAAGAGTGAGCCATGCTAGATCGCCGAGGTCAAATCTTTCGCTGCCAATTGCGCGTCGGTCAGCACCCTCAGGAGGTCCGCCTGTCTCCCAACTAGGCCTTTCCCCCTTCTTCGACCTTCGTTCTTATCGTGAATTCGTCCTTTAAGCCGTGCAAAGTTGAACTAGCTTAGCTACAGAACTGTGCTGCGAACATCTTGCATAGCAGACTTCTTGCCTATAAACTACCACTTTTCAAACCACCTGGCTAGTATTTTCGATGAGATAAAACGTTGAAACCCAACATGATGATGAACCTTCGCCAAGTTCTTTCGCCCAGGATCTTCAGTGCGGTCCAACATCGGATCTAGACCCTCTCTTCTGAGCAGCGGGTTTGTATTAGTGTGCAACAGATTTTATTTTGATCGAAAATGTTTTGTTTGAATCAAACGTATGCGTATTTAAATTTGAGGGTCAAAATCGGTAGAACTTTCCGAAGCCAACATAGAAGCTAGGTGATCGCCTTTTTAACCTTATCTCTTTCAGGTATGGACCGATACTGTGTAGCTTTGTTGCTGCTGTCTTTATCCACCAGCGATGCCTACAAATTCCTTGTTTACTCTCCATTATTTGGCTACTCCCACACACATTTCATGGGAGCTATAGCGGATACCCTCACGGAAAGGCCGGACACGAGTAGTGAGTCAGGAATGAGCGAGTATAATTTGTTCGACGAAATGGCTAGCAGCAGCAGCGTTGCATTTCCTTTTGAACCTTCTGGGTGCCAGCTCAAGCTCCACGAACAAAAGGGATACGGTAGCCTTTACCCTTGGCTCAAGCGGACAGCCAATACGAAGGTTAGAAGTATCAGAGAACAAACGCATCAACGAGTCGGCGGGGGCTGCGGGCAACCTGCCGAAAGAAGTCGTTGTAATATTCGTTGCAATGAACGTTGCTGAACAAATGCTATTGTCCCATGTCATTTTTCTTTTTCGTTGTTCTGAAGATTCTAAATCAAGGAAATAGTTTCTGAATTTCTACAAGATTCTGAACGGGGAAAAGTTCCATACTGGGCAAAACGAATGTGCAAAATATAGGTTATGTTTATGCCGACGATTGACAGAGCGAAAGCATAGAACGGAATTAAGTTGGCAAGGAAATATAGTAAAACAACCATTAACACGGAGTGAGGCAGATAAGGCAGCATTAATCAATCAGAGCTCACATCAAATGTGGGACGATGCCGCAACCGCTTTAGGGGCCTTGACGCAGGTATGCTCGAAGAGATTGGAAAGAGTAGTTAGTTGAGCCATAAGTAATTGCCGATTGATAATTATTTAAAAGTTTCTACAACTTTCTTTTGAACACGGTGAGTTGATAAGGTCTTTTTTACCCCACTAGGGAAGGATGAAGGGTCGAAGTGGCCATATGAAATGAGACAAGTATCATGGTATGTGGTTTCGGACGCTGATCTCGAATCTTCTTCCCAAATCTGCCAAACGATTCGCTGAACGGAGTTACGGAGGTTTTTTGTTCCCTCACACAGTTTAACACAGTGAGAAATGAGGCCTCAGCAGCAGCGGCTTGTGAAGGAGGCAGTGAGTATCTCTCACGAGTGCTGGTGGATGGCCTAGCGGTTCAGGTGCAGTGAATTGTGATTTCGCGTGTCCAGTCGGGTTTGGCATCGCTGGGTGTTTTTGCCTTTTGCAAATTGTGGAACTTGCCATTCGGCGAAGTATAGAACATAGATTCCTTAATCAATTGTTAGCCCGTACGTGCTTTTTACCATCATTTTTCATGTGGGTTAGTTCAGAGGTCGAAACTTTCGGAAATTTTCCCAACTTGCATGACCATTTACAGAAGGTCAAGGCGGCGAGTATATACGAGCGCCGCCGCTATCAGCGTTTTGATGTGCGACGAATGGGGGATCTGTGTTTAAAGTAGTCCAATTAACTCCTGACCCTTGTAGGAAAAGTTGCAATTCGAGATTTTGCATTATCCTTCAAAAAAAGTGGGCGCCGCAGTCCAGCCATTGATGCGAATTTACTATCAACAGCGGTGAGTTCCAGGGTTGAACCTATTTTGGACGACGGCGACCCTTTAAATTTGGAAATAATAAAATGTGGGTGTTGGAATCATGCGAACAGAAAACCAGACACTGCTTTACGCTCTTCAGGAAACCAAAAAAACTGATATCGTCTCAAGGCTATTTAGGCTTCGATGATGGCTGATGGGATGAATGAATAGATACCACCCAGCTTATTTCGAAATTGGTCGAAATCTCAAATTTGGCTACAAACTTGTCCCTAGGGGTATTTCAATCTCCGGAACACGAATATCACACTTGTTTTATTTGCTTAGCAGAAAACGTTATCTGCCAAGCGTTTTTGTGGGACTCCATGTGCAAGTTACTTTATGTTAAGTACCGCCGAAACTGATTAGAAATTCATCGCAAAGTCTTTGCACGGGTAACTACAGGCAGGCATTGCTCGAGTAAGGTAGTTGGGAGCTTTTTTCCATCATTTTGCAGCGAAGACAAAAAAGAGAACCCGCCAGGGAATCGATCCTAAGACGTCTCGCACGTGAACCCGAACTACTACCGCTGCACTACTTCCCTTCACTCCATTTCGGAAAATCGTTTGGCAGATTTGGAAAGCAGATTCGAGATCAGCGTCCAAAAACGCATCCAACGGTGTAGGTCTCTTTACATATGGCCACTTCGACCAATCATCCGTTCCTGGTCAGTCGTATAACAAGCTGCCCCTATTTCGCGAGTAGAAGTTTCTACTCACAGATCTAAGCAATCTTTGGCGTGTCAAAAGTGGATGTGATGTCTATTTCTTGAGGTGTTCGCGATCTTTCTTAGCTTCTCTCGTTAAGGAAACGAGCAAGTAAGCGGAACAAATGGTGGTTTTGAGATGGGTACCGCGATGAAAATTGTGTGGTCCCTACCTACCTAGATCACTCCAGCGCAGAAGTTGCGCGTGGTTAGGGGCCTGCAACCCACCGAATACCCGGCGCAGGCTTCCCGCCACTCGATATCGGCGGCTCTCTCGAACGGTGTTGATCACTCGAACGTTTTAAGTGACCCGCGCTGTGCCCACCTTTTCTTTCGGGCCCATCGTTTCAATCTGACCTTTGAAGGTAAGGTTCTTTAATTCGCGTTTTCCAAGATGCTTTGTTTTGCTTTCCTGTCTTCAGCGTCGTCGGCAGGCTCAAGGCATCATACGAAATGCTTTTATCACCATTTGTTGAGGCCTTACCTTAATGGTTAAAAAGAGCTGGGGAAAATCTCTAGCCAAGCTCTGTACATACTAGTAATCTAGGACGCGGGGGGCAGTAAAGCTGCCATAGACTGAGATAAAGAGTGTGTTGAACTACGGCCTGTGACGCGCGCAATAATGAAAGGCGGGACAGCCAGTGACTCCGCTGGCTGATGGGCGAAGGCTTGGCTAGGCGATGCGCTAGCAAGTGAAGTCGGCGGTTCGTCAATGGCGCTGGGAACCATTTAATGGCACCCCGATAGAGCGCGACGTTGCCCACTGCACCACACAGCGAATCGTATAACTTCGTATAGCTTGGGAAAGGAGCGTTATAGATTACCAGTTTGGCTGCGCACGCATTCGCGTGCATGAGACGGGGCTCAGCGGTAAAATCGGGCCCATCAGTATTTTTGTCTTGATTTTAGCTTTCTGCTCGGTACATCTTACTTACGCCGCAAACTCCGCCCACATCCGGGTGTGCCACGCCCAGCGTTCACATTCAACCTCTACTCCTACTTTCACCTCTGGCGTATTTTTTTCAGGTCTCTAAGTCATCTCGGAGCCGAATTATGAGGTCTTGTAAATGGCGTTATGAGTCACGAATTTCTGAGGCAGACCCCGCCCACTTTGGTGCATGCTTAGCCCAACAATGGCATTCAACCCTACTCCATACCTCAATACTTATGCACATTTTCCCCGGTCGCCGGAACTTCTAGGAACCGAGTTATGAGAGCGGTGGCAAACTCCGCCCACATCCGGGTGTGCCACGCCCAGCGTTCACATTCAACCTCTACTCCTACTTTCACCTCTGGCGTATTTTTTTCAGGTCTCTAAGTCATCTCGGAGCAGAATTATGAGGTCTTGTAGGGGACGAAATCGAGCTACGTATCTTTGTGGCAAACCCCGCCCACTTTGGTGCGTGGGTCGCCCACTGATATCAGTCGGCTATCATCTCTTCCCCAACCTTTTTCTACTTTTCTCCCATCTCTGGAACTTATTGGAACCGAGTTATGAAGTACCGTGGCAAACCCCGCCCACTTTGGTGCATGCTCCGCCCGCCAACAACGGTTGACCCCTTTCCCTCTGCCAACCCTCATACGCTTTTTTCCCGGACTCCGGGACTCCTAGGAACCGAGTTATAAGCCTAATTGCAAACTCCGCCCACTTTGATGTAAGCCACGCCCATCCCTGACATTTAGCTTCCCCTCCCCTCCTGACCTCTATCCGTTGTTTTCCGGTCTCTAAGTCATCTCGGAGCCGATTTATGAGCTCTTGTAGAAAATGCTGTCCGCTTCACGACACGCTCCGCCCATTGTGGGCGGGCCTCCGTTCACATCATGCGTGGTGGAAATACCTTAGGCATTGCTCCCCTGCACTAATTTCGTTCCTGGTCTGTAGGCTTCCTCTTAACCGAGTTATGAATATTTTCACTGAGCACCCATTTTCTAGAGAACGCCCCGCCCACCGAGGGTGGGTCTCCTCAGTTCGATCTGGCTTACCAACCCACACCTATGCCCACTTTTGTCCCGGTCTCGAGGCTGTTTTGTGACTGAATTTGAAATCAACCGATGCACGCCACGCCCACTGTGGGCGGGGCTCCTGCTTGGTTTGATGGTGGTTTTTAGCTTGTAAGGGAGTATGGGGGGGGTATACCCTCCAAACTTAGGAGCGGTACCCTGTAGGTTGTTGTTCGACTTTGTAGAAGCCGAATTGGCGTGAGCATGACACACGGACAGAACAGCACGACAGACGAAGCGCTGTTAATTAGTTAGTAGGATGCGGGGTGCGAAAACACCTAATATAGTGGAATGGATCCGTCGAGGGGCGGCGCTGTCCGACTGTTCAAACAAGGGAGAAACACTGCGCCAATCCACGTTTTGGGAACGTGAGGATCATGAGCCAGCATGACTTGCGCAGGGTGAGCGTTCCAGGACAAAGGAAGACGAGCGATATCACGAATCATATAAGGTGGCCGCAGGAGACAGCTGAGTAACGCTATTGAATCAGATAAGGTTAATCAATATTATCGATAGCTCAGGTGGGCTTTCTACTCCTACACTCAACATCCGCACGAATCCCCCTTTTTCCCTGCTTTCGCATGGCAGGGACGGGGAGGAGCGCAAACGCAATGACGTGACGAGAAGGGAAGCTGCATGGGGAATGAAGGAGACGCAAGTAATGGGCCGGCGACTAAAATTGTACTTTCAGGGCACATTAGCGGCCATCTACGATGCTGTTGCTTCCGTGCTCTGCCTGCGACGGTGTTTCTTCTGTCTCGGCCATGGCTGCCGTTGCTGAGCAATAGTGCCACCTGTATAATTGGCCACTCAGGGATGTTCCTAGCACTCTCGCGCATTGCGGTTCGGGTCAGCGTGGGTTCTCGCTTTCCGATCTTTTCAGCGAGCGACGTCAACGCCGACCTTGTTGGCCAAACTATTAGACTGGCGTTAGGTACTGGAGTTTACTACGTCCTTGGCATTTCCTCCTTTTCATGCGGATTGCTGAGGCTGCTGTGTGCAGATGGACGATTTCAGTCTACGTGAGTTTACTGTTCCAATTACTGTATGGCTTGAGCTTAAACAGATACGACTCCTGTGATCGGTGGTCCTTCGTGCGGAGCGCTATTAAATCATTGACGAGATTGTCGCGCCTACAATCTGGTATATTTAGACTGTGTCGCAAAGTGAACATCATTCGCGGTACCGTTGGCGAAGGTGAGGGATTATATAGGAAGGTTCCGGCCTTTCCACTTCAGTTATAACTATTAGTTTCCTGGGCCTGAATTAGAGCGTGTACCAGTCTTTAGTTTGGGACCGCGCTCGCGAGGACGTTCGGATCCAGGTGGGAGCCATCCATGCTTTTCAGTCGAGATCGTATGCTTACACAATGAAACTGGGTGCCAGGTGTTGTCACCTTGAGAGTGCGTTCAAAAGTGTCTCAGGTTATGTCAGGACCTAATGGCCACAGCCATGGAAATAAAAATAGACGTAGATATTGCAAACGAAAGATTGAAAAGAACAGCCGAACACGGGATAGTGTTGAGGTGGGCCATTCCCAATCTCGGCTTAGACGAGGAGCAGTTAGAACCTGAAGCGAGGGGGATAGTAGCGCCATTCTACAAGACGGATGGGCAGAAGATTGCGAAGCTATCCGACCAAGAAATCCATTAGGTCATTCTGGTCAGTTTAATTCACCATGAACACGTTGCCCATTAGATATCAATGAAAAGGTGGTCAATCCCGCGAATATATGAAGAAGAAAAAACATGAGAAACGGCTCACCGAGAAATGGGACCCCATCTGCTCGTTGGTCTCAGCATTGATGCGAATCTTCATCACTAACGTATTCCCCTGCTAAATGGCAAGGACCAGACGACGAGAGGGTGGGCGTGTCGAGGCGCGGGAATGGCTGGGCCACTAGTGGCCTACCCTTCACTGTGAAACCCACATCTTCTCGCACCCTTCGAGTAGCCGTCTGGCTTTACGCTAGGTATATTTTCCCTTCCTTTAATATCTGACCTTATCGTGGAATAATCCTCCTTTGAAGAAAGAGCGCATTTCACACTCGCCTCGAGACCCTGATCGCACAGGTTCTCAATCGTTGCTAAACGGTTCTCTGAAATTAATTATGGAGCTGAAAAGAGCAGTAGTTATGGTCTGGGCTCACAGGATCGTGGGCTCGACCTCATCATAGGCTCTCTAACCCGTGAGGAAATGTATCGCTCATTTCCATTGGTTTTGTTGACCTAACGACCCTTCCTGGTAGGTTACCATCAAGACCCCACTGCCACGCACTTTCACGGGAAGTTGGCCTTACCTGGTGGTTGCGGAATCAGCCACATCCCTCAAGAAGATGTGCATATCTAAATTTTATATCAAAAAGTCATTCGAAATCGCTGAACAATCAGTTAAGATTTGATATCCGACGATGCTCTAATGAAACGATTGGCTGATGAGAAGTTCGACGTCGGCATCGCTGAAGCCTTCAGTATTTGTGGTTTGGGTAAGTATTGATTGGAACACGATCACCAGAGTTTGAATGAACATTAATGGGAAGAATTTTCAGGAATATTCGAGATTTTGAAGATCCCGTCATCAATCTCCACATTTTCTGGTGTACATTCGGACATCACATCGAACAGCATAGGAGAACCAATAACACCGAGCTATGTTCCTGGCGAGTTTGACAAGCAAAGAAGAACAATTTTTAGATATTTTTCACGTTTTGTTTTTCATTTGTCGCATATAATTAGGATGTCCTATAAGTTCGTGCGGTTTCGTTCGTTTGGGGAGAAAATATTACTATTATAAGCATATGTATGTGGAATCGATTTGCGCTATTGTAAGTGAAATAATCAAAACGAAGGCGACGTGTACGGTTTTGGAAAGCTCTATGGTGAAACTACATATTCACGTCTACACATGTCAATTTCCCATCGCAAACGTTCATGACACTCTGACGGAGCGAAAAGAAATTACTTATGGGCCAAGTAGTCATTTGGGCTCATTGTATGAAAAAGAAGACGGTGTTTTGCCCTGCTGTCTGATCACCGGTAATTGAGTTAAATAGCTCTAAATGAGTACTGGATTCGAGGAAGGACGAGCCACATTCATCTGTGACAGTGCTTTAAAGGACCAGTTGTATACGCAAAGGCAAAACGGGGAGGAGGACCGTGGCGAACTATGCTCAACAATAGGAGCTACATAGGATAAGGGGCGCGAGTAATCTTACAGGGTGCTCTTAAGGAGCCATGGCAACCAAAGGAGACCGTATGAACCTCATCGATCGCATGAAAAACGTGTTTGATACACTGATGGGACAACGATTCTTCAGCAGCATCTTCAATGAGGAAATTAAAGTTTTGCGTGCGAAATTCGGTCCGCAATTCAGAGATTATGCGGTACGGTGATGAAAGTCATTCAGAATAGCTTACTTCAGAAACACTGGGCGAGTTCAACGATACCGACCTTCCTCCTTGCCTTTCCTCTGAACTAATTTGTTGGATAACCTTAAAACTAATCAAACAGATTGCTATAAGCATTCCCAAATCTCCTGAAGAACTGAAAATACCAAACATCAAAAATCAATTGACAAAGGAGTGATTCTTAAGATTAAGTTAGCTTGATGGCCAATTTTCTGATCCTGATTGTTTCTTAACCTCTCTTGCGTCGCGCCACAATTCCTTAAGGGGGAGTTGACGGTGCTGAGGCGTCTGGTAAGAGTTACTGCACCGCTGGAGGTATCGATGGAGAGTTAATGCATGTGGAAGGGCGTGCGGAGGGTTAAGGCTTAGTTCTGAGGTAAGCACCAAATTGTGGCGGTTCTAAGGACCGAGTTGAAGTGGTCCGTCCACCGTCGGGGACTCCATCCCCTCCCCAACATTCAGCATACGGTCCCAGCCGAAGCGCCAAAAGGGCTGGTTTGCTTACGTCGTAGCCCAATGATCCCCCGTCTCAGATGCGCCGAAACGCGTAGACTTTGCCTACCCGCCCAGCCTGCATGACCGCTTCACTTGAAACGTCGTTTCTTTCACAAAAACATTTTCCCAAAGGCCTTTAAAATTAAACTAGAAGAAAATGCTAACTAGCTGGAATATTTTCCAGGAAATACTCGCAGATTCCTCCTATGTTTTCACGAATTCAAATCCATACCTCGACTATCCTCGTCCGATGCTCCACAAGACTGTTCCACTTGGAGGAATCACTGTTCATACTGATCCTAGAAAGAACGTTCTGACAAAGGTACCATAAATAACCCTCCTCTCTACTCCTTCTGTGGAATTCCTCTTTTATCAATGATTGAAGGAATGGGACCGCATACTTAGCGAGAGAAACACCACCGTGCTGGTATCATTCGGTACAGTGGCCAAATCGATCTACATGCCGGATGAGTACAAGTGAGTTTCAAAGATCAAATGATCTCGTCCACTCCTCAGTCAAGGAAGGGAGTCCTGGGTTCCGGGCAGGGTCAACCGCGCGTTGCGCAGTTTTCAACGAGGGGTCATATTTGAGTTTTTCGGAGGGGGGAAGCCGCATTTTGGATTGGTGAAGGTCGAAAGGTGGAAAGATGGGGGGTCGTATTCCTGGAAGTTAAATAAGTCGTGCTGATAGCCGAGGGGCGAAGTTCGACGGGTTTTGTTACGATTTTGGGGAAAACTTCATGAAAGAAATAGCAAGAAGTATGAAAATATAACAAGTAGAGGATCTTCCGTTCATAACATATTTACCAACCCCCACCCCCTCTCAACGGCCGTTTTGGAGGGGAAATTGCACGAAGATGATCTGTGTAGGTTGGCCGTAAAATAGCAACAGCCATGATGGTTGCGGATGAAGGGAGGAGTCGTATTGATAGGCTATCCTCAGGCTGATGGAGGTGATAGTGGGGGTCATATCGAGGCCCCCGAAAGGAGTGGGGTCGTAAAATTTCTGGAGTCTGCGCAATGTACGGCTCACCCTGGTTCCGGGTTTCAGCCGCTTCTCTTGACTTTTTTCTTTTAACAGGAGCACCATTTAGCAACTCTTCCTTTGCATGTCAATGGTATCCGCTTATTGCGAAAGCTGCCTTTAATTCTTAGCTGTTTATTATACTCTTTGAAACTAAGCTTGAAATCAAATAAATGGGAATTTTCAAGGAGAACTCTACTGGAAGTGTTCGAAAGTCTGCCTGAAACAACATTTATATTTAAGTACGAGGACGAAAGCTCACAAATGGCGGCGCACCTGAAAAACGTTCACCTCAGCTCTTGGGTGCCACAAAATGCACTTCTTGGTGAGTATGATCAGAAAAAAATGAAAATTTAGCAAAGTAGAAGACTAGAAAGATCCAGTAGGATCAACAAGTTCGCATCAATGAAAGAGATTAAACGAGATTGCCAGATAGCGACATCTTGCTCTAATCTTGAAAGCTGTTCTTCGTTCCTCGCTCCTAGTGTGCTATTACAGTTCAATGTTGACAATACGTTCACCTAATTTTCAGCTGATCCTCGCTTAACGGCTTTCATCACCCATGGAGGCCTAGGCAGCGTCATCGAGCTTGCTTATTTGGGGAAACCGGCAATATTCGTAAGTCATTAATAGCACCATCCACCAGTGGGAGCCTTCAAATTTCAGGATCTTAAAAGTGAGGAAATATCTGATGGGTATTTTATACTATTTCCATATTTTATTTCCATATTTTAGATTCCAATATTTGCCGATCAGACCAGAAATGCCCATATGCTCTCCAAACACGGTGGAGGTATTGTTTTGAATAAGGTCGCATTGGAGCATCCACAACTACTCAGAGAGTCTCTGAGAAGAATCTTCAATGATGCAAGGTATATTCAATCTTCAAAGGAACCGCTATTTAGCGAAAAGCGCCAGATTTATTGAACAAATGTCTATTTCAGCTTCTCCCGGAATGCCAAGCGTCTTTCGCAGATGCTCATAAATCAGCCCATCAGTGCTAAGGAACTTCTCATCAGACACAGCGAATTTGCTGCCAAGTAAGTTGATGGTTGCAGAGGTCCATTCGAAGATCTAGTGGAGAAGAGCGGCATGTAACCTCCATAATGAAGAAATACCTAGGTTATCGCATTGTTTAGGTTAAGCCATGCACTTGATAAAACCTTATGGAAACGCATTTCACCTAGACAATAACTTGTTGCTCAAGAATATCGTGACCCAATTGTTTCTTCCACCCCACCCCCCCCCCCAACCTCACTTTCCCTCTCTTAGTTTCTCTACTGCCTTTCCTCTCTTAGTTTTTTTTGTTCAGTTTAGTTTCCTTTAGGTTTAAACCCCAGGTCAGGGTAAGTTCTTCTACCGCTTGACAATGTGCTCGACCCTAACTAGCTTTTTTCATAAGCAATCGAAAAGCGATCATATTTTTCAGATTTGGACGCTTGCCAAATCTCGATCCGTATGGACGGCAGTTATCCATTTTCCAGTACTACCTCATTGATATATTTCTTGTTGTTATTGTTGCTGCCGTTTTTGGTGTTTTTGCGGTGTTTTATTGCTACCGTTTTTGCCTTTATTTGTGGTCGATCGAACATTATTTGACCATCGCTCTGCAAATTGCTGGCAGTCTCGCTCTTGTACTTATTTTTCTTGTTGTTAAGATTATCAATGGGTGCTTCTCGTACCTATTCAAAAATAAAAGAGATTAACTTGATCAACTGATCGTCATTAGAAATACAGGTGAAGTGTTTTTTGCGAGGATATTCCATTGTGCTCTCCGGGGAGAAAAAAGTAGCATTCATGACACGTAATAATGCACTTGAAATATACTTCTGAAAAGTCCGAAGTAGCGTGGAAGTATGCCTGCGGTGCTTTCACATTCTGCGCTGCACTGGCCAAGGAAACGGTCTCAACCCGTGGGAATGGGTATCTCCGCCTAAGCTGAAGGGTGGAGAAGCTCTGGGGAAGATGATTAGGTTCAAAATATCGGATAGGAACTAGGCAAGATTTATGCGGACGTGACAGTATCACTCACCAGCTGTCAGAAGAAACGCTGACAAGCGATCGGGATCGGTGACCGTCTGTTTTGTGATCCATTGTTCACGAAATAATCCAAGTTTTAGAGCATCAAGTTTTCAGTTCAGATATATGCGTAGAGGAATCGGGGGAAACTCTATTCTAGCGATAGCTTTTGGGCGCTATCGCAAGATACGGGGCATCCTTCTAGGACAAAGCTAAGGGAAGGGACAACGAATGATAAAAAATGCTCACGCGACCTGGAGTTCTCTCACCTCCAACTCAAAGTCTTATTGGTTAGGTCCGTTTTGACAAAAGGGAGATGTCTCAGGCAGTTTGAAATGCTTCGCCACCACAATGACCCCTTATATTGCGATAGCACCGCTTTTTGTTTTGATACGCTTCAATATTATTGTGAAGTTGGCTATTTCCGTTTCGAAATTCGGTCAAATTCATCATAGTCTTAATTGGAAAGAAAGAAAAAGGAACCGGACGTAAAACAAGTACGGTATAACCCACGACTTCTCAGGCCTCAGCGATGCCAAGTATGCCAGACGCATGAGTAGCGGCATAGAGGGGCGTGATGGTAAGAACATAATGTTACGCTGGACGAAGAGGAGAATTATAGATGAGAGACATAACTAAGAGCGAGCAGCGGACATAGCCTGATGGCGTCTCTGAGCGCGGACTACGGCTCTGACGTAGATCCAGTGCCAGGGATCCGTACCTGCAATTTTTTGTAACGGCGATGTTAGCGGTTTCCTCCAAAAGAATGATTTACCCCATACCATGGATGAACTCACTTATAGTTCCGTCGTGGCAGGTTCTTTTGGCTTGGGTAGGAGTAGCGGTAGCCTAACTGGATTTCCTCAAGCAAGTCTTTGCGAAGGTAGCGGTAAGCACTCTGAGGTTTCTCCAAGATCACTCCTTCTGTTCCATAATACTTTCCTACTCTGGAAGGCGGGATTACTTCATACAGACGGAATAGCACGCGTCTGAGAGAGCGCAAAAGGAAGTGGAAGAAGGTTTCGCTTGAGTCCAATCACCACACAAAGCTGCCGCGCGAATTAATCCGCGATTGCGCCTGTCGTCGCGCAGTGACCTAATGAGACCCTCCCCTTCCTTAAGAATTTGGTGATGCTTCATTAAAAGTATTAATCCTACCTGGTTCCAGTTTTTGAAAAGGTGCGTGTTCTGGTGAACAGCGTTAAGTCGATCCTAAACCCCCTTACCGCTGTTTGTGCTTTGTGCATAACTATTATAAACGGTGTGAGCAGCACTTTTAGCATTAGCGCGGTGATAAGAAATATCACTGCTTCACAGGCGGACACAGCTTAGGCAAAAAGCGCAAAAGATCTTTTTTGATTACAAGCCCTGACACTTACACACCACCCTCCACCGCCTAACCTATAGAATTGGTCTTTGACGTACAAATTGAGTTAGAAATGGTGTCTGAAGAACGACTAACGCACGTGAACAGCGCTAAACAGCGATAGGTCGAGTCCATCATGTGGTGGCGTTCTTTGTCTCGCGCTATTTCTGGTCCCTTACCAATGATCACCGAACCTTCCTTGATGAATTTTGAACACTTCTAAAAAATTCTGACCCCATTGGGCGGAGTGAACATTTTCTGTTGCTGCGACCTTCCGCCTAGAAAAGTCTGGGAGTATTTTTTGGCTGTCCATTACTTTGGGGGAGGGGGGTATAATCTATGCTTGACTAGGAAGGACTCAGACAATTCGGACCTCCGAACTCAACGAGTGCCGAACAGCGCAGTGGTCTCTTCAGCTTACCTAGATCACAAGAGAATTCCCTGTGAGCCTAGGGATACCTCTTACTTTGGAGTGCAACTGGCTTGCATTGGCCGTGACCAAGTCACTTCGCTTTTCGTCTACCTTCCGTCTATGATTTCACCTACCTTACAACTGTATAAGAGTAGGCTCAGTATCCTTTTTTATATCATATCAGCCGTTTTTGTGGACCATCATGGGTCTCATATCGGAACTTTAGGACCTGAGCACTTCTTCTCGCTGGTGAAGCCTGACTATCTACGTGCCCATTTTGAGTCAATGGCGTCGGTGCGGGTTCGCTTTGACTGGAGCAACCTGCTTGCCCCTACGGACCACGTTGAGAATCAACTTCAATCCAGTCATTCTACCTCAAGCAACTGTCCAGCTACATAAAAGTTTGTGGGCTACCGCGAACCTCGACCTCCTGCTTCTTTTCGTGACAAACGAGAGTCTGCTTAAAAATTCTCTAATTTGACGCTCCATTGCTTACAAATTACCTATCTTATGCCGTGCTTTTTCTCCCACTTATCATTAGGGAGACTTTCTTTGTAGATATTAACGCACTCTTTCCATCCGTGAAATTCAATACCAATCGAATGAAAAATGAAGGCCGAGATACCCGCGTGGCTTATCTTCTTCATATTCTCCATTAGCATGAGCATCACATGTGTTTACTTTCTAATCTGCCCTTGTGAGCTCAGTCCCGTGGTAAACTTTTTCAACCTCTCCTTTTTCAGGTATGAACCGGTTTGTTTTGCTGCTACTTTCTTTATACTCCAGTGATGCCTACAAATTCCTCGTCTACTCTCCTTTATTCGGCTATTCCCACACAAATTTCATGGGAGCTATAGCAGATATACTCACGGAAGCTGGACATGATGTGGTGAGTCAAGTTTGCCAGCAAAAAATGCAGCCCAGCTTTGACCGGCCCTCTCTATACCACAGAGTCCCCACCCCGTCGCAGTTTCCTATTCGCTCGTAGAAACGATAGGGTACGAATGAAACCTTTTCACCCGCTACCATAGGGCAGACCAGAGAATAAAGCATTGTTGCTGATCAAGTCTCATCATCAGTGCTCAAATAAGGAGTGAGGGCCTTTAGCAAGATCCAGCGTCCTATTGGTGAGATGACAGCGTTCAATAATGAGGGTGGTGTTCCGGAGCAGGGTCAACCGTCGTGTTTGCACCTTTTGATAATTCTGCAGCTCTATAGGACCTCCTTCCTCCTCACCTCGACCGTCACCATCGTCATCATGGCTCCCTCCCTATATTTGATTCTAAGAGCCATTGATACATGCCAACAGCCTGACTCGGCCCACTTTTCCTCCAACGGCCAGTGGGAGAGGTGGGTGGGTGTGGGGGTTGGGGGTAAAGTGGTATAATGAAACGACAACTCTTCCAATTGAGCTTTCACCGGCTTTCGTCAAAAAACCCATCTGAATGCAACCCTTCTTGACGACCTCCCTTCTTTAAAAATCGTTAACATTGCTCCACCCCAAAATGCGACCCCCCTTCTCGAAATCACAATGCGACTCCACTCGTTCAAATGGAGCGAACGGACGGTTGACCGCGTTCCGTTGACTAAAAAAGGCTAAAAGAATCCGCCATTTATGCCCTTAACAAAGCCATTCATCTCATCCTTAGAGAGGAAAGGAAGGTGTCCGGAAGAGTTTCCTGAACTTGCTGGCTCCAGAGCCCTACCAACTCGAGCGTAGTGTGGTGGTTCATTACCGCCTTGCTCAAAGCACAACTGAAATTGAGCTAAAAATCATTTTCGGAGAGCTCTTAATAGGACAGGTTCAGTTCTTTTGTTGCAGACTGTTCTCATGCCGATTATGGACGTTGAGCAAGCGGGCTAAGACTGGAGTAAAGCTGACAAAGAAAATCATCAAAACACCCATAGATCCACGTGTAGAGGAGATGATGAGATATAAGTCAATTATGCTCAGCCACATGTGGACAGTGCAGCCGAGCATTTACGGGCTCATACAGGTGAGAGCGGTACAACATTCCCTTTGAAAGAGAAATAAAATCCAGGACTGGAAATATTTTAATCGATTTTTCTGGATTAAAGTTGTTCCGAAGCCGTCATATACGCATTTCAGAGTGCAAAAAACATGACGGCTTCGTTCACCTACCTCTGCGAACGTAGGTAATGTTATCTAAAAAGCCTATCACAGTAGTTTCCTTTCACAGCAGACTAGCCCCGGCTTCCTGACCCTCACTTCTGTATAGCGTTGTTCTAGAAGCCCGCTTAACGAGCAGTCCGCCAGCAAAAATACGCTCGAGACCACTTCCCAGGATGCAACTATTATAAAATAAAACTGAGTTCAATTTTTGAGAACCCCGGAAGCCAATCCTGCCAAGGATGGAGCCTTGTAGGCAGCTTGCTTGGGTGTGATATGGAGAACAAAAATAAAGTGGGCGAAGTGGTCCGGCAGAGGAGGAAGAAGGGGAAGAAGCCCTCCAAAGTGTTCGCAATGAGTCTTTTTTTGCACGAGAAGTGGACTCTGAGCGAAGGTCTAAGAAGGTCTTTGGCTTGTATGTACGTCATCTTTTTTCCTTCATAGCGTCTGGTAGAGTCTATTGAATAAACAAAGAAATCAGTAAGAAGCACTGAGAGCTGAGATCAGAGAACGGCTCTGAAAATGAGAGATAATATGAACGAGCAAGACCCAGACATCAACGCTTTTTAGAGGCAATGTTCGGGATAGGATTGGTGTGTTATTGCATTTGAATGTAAACGAAAATGTGAAGTGTAACGCCAGTAATGAAGAATGGGAAAAAACCGTCGACAATGAGGCCCTCTTTCCAGTAGCAACCAAGTGAAGTAGCATCTATGTAATAGTGGGCGGGATCCCTCGGATCTTGCCTCCGAAGGTGAATGGTCGAGATACTGGGTTATACATATGCCCCTTCTGTTCTTACTACGCGCTTGTAATCCCGAAATCGGTCTTACCTCTGTAAGTCCAGGATCACAATTACCTTACGAGCGAGGGATTGCGTTAACTTGTGGAATGTGCCTTAAAAGGTTCCTTATCGAATCAGTCACCTACTGAATAAGTACTTAAGATCTGATATCCGACGATGCCCTAATTAGGCGATTGGCTGATGAGAAGTTCGACGTTGGCATCGCTGAAGCCTTCAGTATCTGTGGTCTCGGTAAGTACTGATCGGACCTCGCTCCCTTGAGTTGAGCAAACTTTGAGATGGAGAGGATTTCAGGAATATTCGAAGTGTTGAAGATCCCGTCATCAATCTCCACGTTTTCTGGTGTTCATTTGGATATCATATCGAACAGCATTGGAGAACCAATAACACCGAGCTATGTTCCTGGTAAGCGTCATTGTTGAGAGACCAGTTAAAATAATTTTTAAATCGCCTTAAATAGCCTTTGCCTGCTCTGCTTGCCTATTTTGCCTGTTCTCGAATGTGTATATTTATATAGCATAGTAGAAGACCGGTGAAACTATCCTTAAGGAGCAATGTCTACGAAAGGTGACCGCATGAACTTCATTGATCGGCTGAAAAATCTTGTGGACACGGTAATGGGACAGCGGTTTTTCAGCGGCACCTTTGTCGAAGAGATCAAAGCTTTTCGGTCGAAATTTGGTCCACAGTTCAAAGGCTATGAGGTAAGTGGGGAGATTCTTCAAGCATCTTCTTATTCGTACCTCTGCTACGTTATCAGTATCCACATTTTGTTACCCTGTTGAAACAACAACCCCAGATGGGTCGGTATTTTCGCTACTAATGGAGTAAAAAAAGCGTAAGCCCTAGTCGAGAACAAATGAAGTGTCGCTGAAGCAAAAACTGGCCTGGAAGCCGCTATGAGGAGCTGGATAGTTGCGATTCTGAGTCGTTCGCCTGTTGGTCGATATGCTAGCCGTAGAAATCGCGCGATTGGCTCCTACGCCTTCTGCATCCATTCAGAATCGTAGGGCATCATGTGTGCCATTTGGCCTATAGAATGACTTGCGAGTTGAGCCAAGAAAAATAATAACAATGGGCGGGACCGGAAGTTTTTGTGTAGAAATGCATGGTAGGTACGGAACCACGTTTCGAACCTACCATGCATTTCGTCACAAAACACAAACGCACGAACGTGAACAGGATTCACTTCAAACCTTCCCATGAACGTGGATCCGTACCTACCATGCATTTCGTCGCAAAACCACTTCCGGTCCCGCCCACTGGTCCATGGTCCGTGGAAGATTCCTTTAGTCTCCCCTAGTTACTCTACCTGGTACGCATGAGGTGGTTGGCCGTAACGGGGTGCAAGTAAAAACTTGATCTACGGACACTAAACACTACTTGCCAGTGTACCGGTTCCGCCTAAATTTCGATGTTAATAAAAAGATTGGGGCAACAAAAGCACTGACGGCGTTCCAGGAAATACTCGCGGATGCCTCGTATGTGTTCACTAACTCGAACCCGTACCTCGACTATCCTCGTCCGATGCTCCACAAAACAGTTCCACTAGGCGGAGTTGCTGTCCATATCGATCCCAAAAAGAATGTTTTGTCAAAGGTATCAGTTACCGCTCAATTTGGTCCTTTCTGTAGAAGATATTTTCAATAATTCCTCAATATTGAAGGAATGGAATAGCGTACTTGAGCGAGAGAAACACCACCGTACTGGTCTCATTCGGTTCAGTGGCCAAGTCCATCTACATGCCAGATGAATACAGGTGAGCCCTACAGAAGGAAAAAGGCTATAGTTGTCACGTGGCCACCTCGAATTTTCCCCTGAAATGAGACAATTTCAAGATTTAAGGAAAACGTTACTGGAAGTTTTTGAAAGCATGCCTGATACCACCTTCATATGGAAGTACGAAGCTGAAGGTTCACAAATAGCAGCCCATCTTGAGAATGTTCATCTCAGCACTTGGGTGCCTCAGAACGCACTCCTTGGTAAGCAAAATTGAGCTGTAAACAGAAGAATGAAAATGAAAAGAATGACGAATGCCTTGAAAGCTTTCCTCCCTTCGTTTAAGCGTTTCGCGTTTGTTGCGTTCTCTGGTGACCTCTTTCTTGCACTTCTGTGAAATATTGTTATTTTTCTCTTCTATTGACCCCCCGGCTCCCCGCGAAAGGGGTCAATTACAAGCGCCGAAGCCTATTTACCCACTGAGATATTACAGCATCCCTTACAACGCCAGCTGTCTTTAATTCCGAATTCGGTCTATCTAATGAATATGGAGCCGGCCCTAGCAACGACTTATTCTTTTTAGCCTCTCCCCCCCCAAAAAGAGAACTATAAAATTAACAATTATTTTTGTTATTATTGATTATTCAAATGAGTTGAACCAGAATGGGTCCATCACTGATCAATATTTGATATGATAAATTATGATAGCTGATGATACATTGTGATATTCTCTCGAGTTATCTATGAAATTCGTTATAATGCGCTGAAAATACACAGTAGGATACCTACGAACTTGAATACATTCCAGTTATTGCTATTTGATAGGGGACATATCGGTTTGCGTTAAACTCTCGGCTGTACTTCACGAGCTCTTACATTACATTTATCACATGAAGCCATAGGACACCAACCAGGACAAAAATGTCCCTTCTGCCTCCGAACCGGAACACTGTAAACCATGTCAATCACAACTGCATCAAAGCCCAGTTGATAGGAAATAACGTTCGATGGAGTGAAATTCTGAATATGAAATAGAGTCCTGCAATTCCGTACAATGTATTTTGTCCACCATAACGAATGTACCGGCGGCGCTTTAAGGTGCATTGTTGCTTGAGCAGACGGAAAGCCATATGCTGCAAAAACCACGGGCAGGACACGTACTGAATCAAGCTCAACTTGGAACATCCCACAACCTCTTAGAACTCTCTGAAAGAATCTTCAACAGAATCAAGGTATAGATTTGAAAATTCCTGAGGGTGTAGATTTGAGAATTCCCCCAAGGGGAGACGATCTATTCAGTTTGATCTGCATTGCGTTTCTGAACAAAGTCTGTTTCAGCTTTTCCCACAATGCTAAGCGGCTTTCTGAGATGCTCAATGAATCAGCCAATCAGCGCCAGGCAACTTCTCATCAGGCACAGTGAATTTGCCGCAAAGTGGACTGGGTAATGGCAGAATAATGCAGATCTCCAGGTTTAAAGGGGAAAACGTAATCCCTTGAGAAGAACTGTAAAACCAACTCCTCTGGGATACTACGCTCTCGACAAAGCATTTCGAGATGCATCTCATCTGGATAGTTATTTTTGTGACCTAAAGGCAGTGACCACGATGACAAGAGGGCGGTGCTGTTTGACGTCATTTAGCGTCACGAGTGAACTGGACCGTTCAACCCGCTGCGGGTTGTGGTTGTGACAGTTTCCTAACGCTCTTTCACCAATTGCGTTCAGTGACGTCATCACAACCGCACCGCCCTCCAGCCATCGTTGTCACTGTTTTTGATTATTTATCTCCCTTTAATTTGTCTGTTTACCACCCTGTTGAGCACGAAACCACCCCTGTAGAGCGGATGACTCGGACCATGTTTAGGCCCTATCAAAAGCTTGTATAAAGGTTGACATGCCTTAATGACTCAGCTGACTGCGCTACTGTTGCTCAGATGCAAATATGTTCTCGAAAGAATACAACTGCTTTTTCCAGGTTTGGACGACTGCCAAATCTCGATCCCTATGGACGACATTTGTCGATGATCGAGTATTTCTTAATCGATATTTTCCTTGTTGCTGCCAGCACCATTCTTGTGATTGGATTTGTTGTTGTTAGGATTGTTAGGAGATGTTTTGCTGGTAAAACTAAAAGTAAAAAGGAATAGCTTAATCATTTGATCATGGGTATGATTAGTCTCGAATCAGGGCATTAATAAAGATTTCTATTATGGACCTGCTTAATATTCTATAGCTTCCGATCACAGATCATTCACCTGAGAAGAAACATATCTATCTTATTGGTTTGTAGTCGTGGAGCTTGGGATATCCTGAGAAGGAGAGAGGGAAAAATTGTTGGTGATGGGTTTTCTTTTGGTCGAACGTTTGGGAAGGAATCGCGGAAATTCGAACTAATTAGAGCATTCGCCATTTCTCCAGACATACTCACCCACCCCCTCCCCCACTCGCGACGGCCGTTTTGCGGTAAAAATGTGGGAGAGGTTGAAGTAAGTCGACTTTCAGATTCAGATATTATTATAGAAAGAGCGACCATGGTAAGGTGATGATGGCCAGGCAGTAGTTAGCGAGGACTCGTATGGGTGCCTTCCCTAAGCCTAGTGGTGGTGGTGGTCGTGTCGAGGTCCTCTCAACAGAGGAGCGGTGAAAATTACACCAATTCGGAGGAGGAGTATACGATTAGAAGGCATCCATTATAGACCAAGATCGACTCTCCATTAATCTCGGCATAGTATTAGTATTCAAGTTTGTGCCTCCTACAGCTCCGTCGTCGTTTAAGGCTCCGAAGAAGGCGATTCAGCCGAAACGTCAGTCAAAATAAAAGTCTGTAAATCTAGGAGGCTGCATAAGACAACAAACTTGCATCCATAATAGTTTAGTTAGTGCTTATCAGTAATGCCAGGATGAAGAAAAGACGCGTACCTGACAGGAGATCCGTCGCGCGACAAGAAGCAGAGTCGACGAGTCGCAGCGCGTGCTGTGCGATGTAGGACGTACAATGGTACATTCTATTTAACTTGACGCGAAATCACTACAGTACGCGCTGCGACTCGTCCGCTGACTTTGCCTCTTGCCGCGCGGCGGGCCTCCTGTCGGGTATCCAGAAAAGACTATGAAACGGCTCAGGACCCGAGAAATGGCAAACTTACTTGCCCGCTGATTTCCGCACTGATGCAACTGTCGTTGACGCTGCCCACTCAACGCTAGCGCTTTCTCTCTGGTAAACGACTAGAGACTCCGGCAATAGGATTGCCAGTCGGTGGGCGTGCCGCGTCGATAGCGGCGCGGGATGGCCATGCTAGATCGCTGGGGCATATCCTTCGCTGCGAATTGCGTGTCGGTCCGCACCCTTAGGGGTTCTGCCTGTCTTCCCTCAGGTGAGTTTCCCCTTCTTCCACATTCGAACTCATCGTGGAAATTTCCTTTGTCGGACCTTAACAGTACCTCCAATGCTCCGTGGAAGAAGCATTCATGCCACAAGGCAAACAATTTGACCTACTTGGTGTGTACGATGGGTACAGCCGACAATTCCGGACTTTTAAATGCTCCAACAACGTGTCTTATACGAAAAACCTGTCCTTGCGGACCTCTATGTTCACCTTCTTCTCCTACGATAATTTCCGACGTAATCGATTAAGAAACGTTCTTGGTCAAAAGTTCAGCACCAGTACAAAGTACCAAAACAAGAAAATGTACTCGCGGTTCGGCTGCTTATCACTGAAACTTTCAATCATTCTTCCAAAGGAACTCTCCGTCTCGCTTTCGGCCGACCATACCCTTAACTTGATGTGATCTGTGTGGTTTTTTCAGGCATACAAAATTCACCAACATTCTGATATGAACCAGATTACTCACTCGGTTGCATATTCTACCTCGATAGGCTAGTCATCTCAAAAACTGAGGCCTCCTGTGATTTCAATAGTCCCTCTGCTGCAATGTGGATAGTCATTGATCCCACAATCACTCGGTCGGTAGTTTGTGAGAATCGTCCATGATCGACTTTCTTTCAATCTCGGTATAATTTGGCTCAAAGAATATTTGGCACTATTGCAATATAAGGGGGCATTATAGTGGCAGTGCATTTGAATTAGCTCGAAACGTGTCTATTTTTTTTGTTGGAAACGGGACTATGCCCTAGGGTGGGCAGGAGAAATTCCAGGATGCGTTAGCCATGTTCGTTCCCCCAAGGCTAATGCCCCTCCTACATAGACCTAATCCTGGAAGGTGCCACCGTATATTGCGACAGCTCCGAATACGTGGTTGTAGCTGTCCAAGATGGGATAACGTTACTGCTGACGTTTCGGCTCCTTCGCCCCCACCGAGCCGTCAAAAACGTCTAAAGCTAAAGCGAATTTTGTGAGAATAGAACAAATATTGAGGTACCCTTTATCGGGGTGGGGGGGGGAGGATGGAGAGTTGGGTTGAATTTCGCTACGCATCCGATTTTTATAACGATTTGGTTGAATGGTTAAATGTCTGTACGTCTTTTTTAATATGGAGGGATGCCAGCTATCATCAATGGCTCTTGACAAGCTCAACCCGAATGAGGACCGAGGCGAATCGTTCTCCCCCAGGTGCCTGAATGTTTCATGTCGCCGAGTAGAGGGCAGGACTTTTCATCGTGGAGTATTTAACACTTGCATTGAACACGTCCAACTCTTTCATCTCAAACGTTCGTTACCGTTTGTCAATAAGCTGAACAGTCGCCGGAAGTTTGGTTACTGGTTTTTCTACAGCACTCAACACAATGCTCTGGTAGACCAGTTTTCTCACATAATCAAATTATCTTGTCTTTTGCGCTCCTCACTTCATCAAAAATTACGCGATGCTACTCTGAAAAATAGTGGTTATTATTTAATTACTCTATAATTTTAAGAAGTTCACT
>MU882675.1:0-14137 GCA_036418205.1 Ostertagia ostertagi
AAAAATGGAATCCATGTTTCCGAACGGGAATTTGAGGCAAAGAAGTGTTCTTATATGGAAAGATTCGCTTCTCAGAATAGACAAGATGTTCGCAAAGAAATTTTCAAGCAAGTAATTCTGCACAATAATTCTGTGCCTATTAGAGAACACAAGTCTCCTAGTTTTCGGGGAACTATCCATTGAAACATTGTGAGGGGAGGTCTGATTTTTGAAAATCTCAAAAACTTCCATCAAAGTAAAAGTTTTCAAAAACTTGCCAAAAAGAAATTCACTCAAAAACCTCCCAAAAAGAGATTCAGAGGGGCTAATTTGCAAAAATTCACCTTTAAATGAGTATTCCACAGTAATGGAGATCAAAAAAGTGAAGTCGAGAGGCAAGGGAACTCTCAAAGACACAATCCATGCAGAGGTCGTGTGAAGCTTTCCTTCGGTCTACATTATGGACCCCTAGAGAACAATCACAAATGTGGCGTTCCCGTGCACGGAAACCAACCGACAAGAGCGCTTGCCTTGCAAAGTAAGCTGCCCAAGCTGCAGACTTTTCTTCTCTTTTCAGGCTGTCTGGCGCTCTCTCATCTGTAGCGCTCTCTCGCCTCATACTCTCCTCATAACATAAATTGCCAATTATCTCGCACTAATTCTATTATGATCTGATTGAATAACGATTTCTCTCCCAGAAGAAGTACACTAATGAATTTGTTTCCTAACAAAATGGGAAATATTTTAAAGATAACGATCCTCTTCCGTGTACTGGCATGCTGCACATGGTCCGCAATGGTAAAGTGTCGAAAAAACTGTTGCTCTATCTCGATACGTGAATGATCAAGGTTTTTCCAGGCTCTGCGCTGTTCTCTGGGCTTATGTACTTCAGCGACGATTTGACGTAAAGTACCGGCAATTAATCGTTCGTGATGATCTCAGTTGGCACGTTCTTTGTTGGAATCGATCGCCTCGTTGACGGTGATTGTCATCGAGAAACTTATGCAGGAAGGTGGGACCCCTTAGTTCCTTCTTTTTTGTGGACACTGAGGTCAATGTCACTGAAGATAAGCTTGCGCAGAGGTGGTACGCGTTATGGATGCAGGCGGGCTGCCCCCAATTAACCCTTTGACGGCAATGCGAATTTGCACGAAGCGCCCGTGGGGCCGCGGCCCCATTTTACGCCAGCTTTTCGTTCAAAATTAGGCAAACCGGGTCCTATAGTAGTTTTTTCCAATCGAATAGTCGTCTTGCTGACTGTAGCTAAATATAAGCACAATCGGTTTTAAGCTTGCAATTCTGTATTGTTGTGAAAAAATGGGAAGCCCGGAAACGGAGCTCTGACTGGAAAGGAGTGAGGGTAAAAACACCTGTAACCTAAAGCTTACAAAAAAACTTTGAACTCTTGTGCGAGTTTAGAATTTTTGATAAATTTGAAACCCGCACATGTGTGCAAAGACTACGAAAGCTAAAGAAGCCTTGCTAGGTGATTCTTCGGCATAGACATGCTAAATTCAATGACTATGCCGTGCGAGCTAAATGCTAAATGCTTCTAAAACATGCATATAAAATATCTCGTATTGAGCATTTCTATGAGCCACGCTATAATCAGCTACTAGGAATGTAGCTAATATCGCCTGGCATGTTAACACATTGACGACATTGAGACGCGTTACCGCGTCTCACCCTTATCATCCCTTTTTCTAGGGCATGCGCAGCTTTTTCCCGAATTGTTTGTCTCTCTTCTATGGATTAGAACATAACATTATTGTGAACGACATAGGTCATTGTTTGTTCAAATATGCTCCAGTTTAGAAGAAGTTTTCCAAGCTCACCGAAACCGGCGGCTTGGTTCATTAATAGTTTTCATGCTATTCTCATGAACACGTCAATAAAAAAGGGTAGTGAAAGTAAATGCAAATCTAAAGAGACAGAAAAATACATGTTTCACTTGGTATAACCACATCAAAAGAGCTTTTGGCATCCACTACAGATAAAATGACTAAAATTTCCTTTTTCATTACCATTACATGTTCTTTAATCGGAACTTCGTCACTATATACTCTATTACCTTCTACGCATTGACTGTTACTGAGATGTTTTTGTACCACTGGTGCTTTAAAAAGTTATCAATAAAAATTCACGGATCCGAGGTGCGGCGGTCGCACTCGCAAAATCGGCCCGGTCCCACACGGCCAAAAAAGCCAAAACGCGCGCGGTCGTCAATGTGTTAAAAATGAGTAAATCAGACGAAGAAGAAAATTTAAGGTGGCACCCACTATTGGGTGCCATTGTCCCACGCGCCAGACGCAGTGGCACCCACCGGTGGGTGCCATTGTCGCCAAAGGGTAAAAATGCTGGCTCAAGGTGGACGCACTTTAGTGCTGTTTATGTAAAGCCGCCTTCGGGCGCGGTTGCGCTTTCATTTTGCGCGCCTGTTGGAGACGGGCTGCTTCTTTGAGGCTAACGGGTGCTACAATACACCCTAGCGCGAACGCCCTTCGATAGCCGTAACGAAGTGCTCTTTATTTGGCGCAAACGTCGTGAACTGCACTTGCAGTGCGGGGTCACTCTGTGATTTCTTGGTACAAACCCGGCTCAGACCAAGAAAAAACCAGGGCATACCAAAAGACAAGCCTGGCTCAAACTGAAATAATGGCAGTTTTGCTATATACGGTGTCACAATTCCCCTAAATTTCTTGTTCAGGATCCAACGCTTATTGGTCCGCATACAGTATGTTCGACGGTCTTTCTGATACTGCCGCAGTACAACCTCGGAATGGCCATTTTCCGCGGCAGTTTCGTGTTCCAACTCATCCAGCTCGGCGAGAATTTCCTCAGTGTGTGCCATTAATGTGGACTGATCTGATAAAAAAATCAAAATAGTCGTAAGCAATTTGTTTTTGTTTTTTTTCCAGAAGAGAACTGAACCGCCCCGATCTCGCGTCATCATTGCCGATTCCGTCACTACTTCACTGGTCGTTAATGGGCATACACTGCGCTTGTTTGACAGTTCACATCCTAATTGCCGCGCACTCGTGCTCGTTGCATTTCTGAAGCGAGAGCGTTGCGGATTTGTTGAGGAGATCGTTGGTCATCGCTTCCATGTCTTTTTTGTGAGCTGTTTGGCAAATCACCAGACGCCTATTTAGTATTATCTGCTAGCTGAGTCCTTGCTTTTGCGGAAAGCTCCGGTAAAGGAAGACATATAGATTGTGTCCTGAGGGAGCGCGAGAGAGCTGTGAGGAAGACCGCGGGGTGGGGGGCGTCCCAAAAATTGTAGTGGCCAGCAAGAATTGTGGCGCAAGAGTGCGTGACAGGAGTGAGGGGATTGCTCGAGAAAATCTCCAATGCAACAGTGATACAAATATATACGAGTAGCGGTCAAAAGTTTGGAAACTTTTAATATTTTTGATCTAGCGTAGCCGATGGGCAATGAAATTGCACCGAGTTCGAATATTATCTTCAGAATCAAGTGTAGATCACAATGGGCGAACGTAATTGTTGGCATAGAACTGGAAGATTGCAGTTAGAGAAAAGGAATTTTGTATAAGAAAGTAGGCGCGGGCAAGAAGTTTTCGGAAACTTTCAAATCAGGAAGCGGGAATCGGGCGAAATTAGTTCTCAGAAGGTACAGCATTGAGTTAATGAGTTAAATCGATGAGTGTGCTGTGCGAAGTTCTATGTCGAGCGTCGTGTTTTATTGACATGGAGTTGATTATAAAATAATTTTAGGACTTTTAAGTCGAACCCTACACACTGTGAACTAAATCACATTGTTTGGTGGGATTCTTAACTGGAATGTGGGTTGAGCGACATGCCAGTTCTTCCGTGGGATGTAGAACTCAATTAGACTTTAGATCTTGACTTGGTCGCTTCATAACAGCTTCTTTTTCTGGGTTTAGGAAGGCGGCAGTGAGGAGGTAGGCCTGCATTGGGTCATTTCCGCGATAGAAAACCCATCTTTTCCGGCTAGTTCTGACTATCGAAGGAAGCATTGTATTCTACAGACTATACTTGTACTTAGCCCAACCCACATTTCGCTGGATACCTAGAACTGGGGAATCGCCGAATGGTCGGACACATCTTCATCCATGACAATACTTCCACTATTTCTGACTGTTGGAATCTTATACTCAAAATGAGGTTCCCATTTGACAAAACACTTCACAGGGTCCACAACATTATTTCTAGGAAGATAGAAATCCCTTCGTCGCTGAGGACAAAGTTTTATGAAAGTTAGCTCATGCTGCTATACACAATTTCTTCACTTATTCAAAGCCTTAAGGCGAGTGGATTTTGATAAGATTGGGTTCATAGTGGAAGTGGGGATGCTGAATAACGTCCCAGTGGGAATATTATAAAATACACACTCGAAATGCAATATCTCATCCAAATGGTAAGAGTAACCAGCGCGCCTTTGCCTATAGAAGACACTTTTCGTAGACTCGGATCACTGCCTCCGAAATAAATGCTTAGAAACCCGGCTTGGTGCTTAAATTAAGATCGCCGAATTCATCTCCTTCAGAGCTCCACCCTTGTGACAGTGAGGAATCCGACTGAGTAAGCTAATTGGGTGTGTATTGAAAACCAGCGGTCTTCAATCTCAATAGAAAATGTTTTGTTTGACCGGAAAAACGGACCTTGAAATTGAGAATCGAAAAACGGCAACATTTGAAAGACCTAGAAGTAATGATAGAATAATGATTAGCAAATAGTGATCAAGAGAATATGTGTAGTGAAGAGAATTTTGTAGTGAAGAAATTTTAAAGAAAGAGTTTTTCCAATCAACGGGGAACTGCTACCAGTGTGGAGTGTACATTGAGCGTGGTTCGTCAGGGTATTCTATTGAAAATACAAAAGTGAAACAAAACAAAAGAAGTTATTTTTAGATTTGGGCAGGAGCGTGAATTTTTCCCACATCTGATCATTTAATTGTCTAGGAAGTGGGAACAGATCTACACACGTCGTCTTCTCGAAAGCGCGAAGTGCAATGTTGACGAAGATGTGATTGCTGAGCAGAGAAAAGTGGACGAACTCGAAGAGTCTGGCGACAATCCCCTTGTCGTCAAAGACTTGGCAAAGGTGAGAAATGGCAGCATTATTTTCAAAATTGTATTTATGGTATAACTTACGTATGAAATTGTAACCTCTTTGAAGAGCATATAGGGCAAACCCTCCTCAAAATCAGATCTCATGATTAGTGCCCTAGAACAATTTTTTTAGGTACAGTCGATATCCGAAAGTTGGGGTAGGCGTGTCACCGGAAGTGACGTGCACTTGATAGAAGTTGCGTGGATAAGCTGTTGCCAGCATGCTTTGCTGATATCCAGCGATGTATGTTGGAAGCAGCTTATCCACATAGTTCTATCAAGTGCACGTCACTTCCGGTGACACGCCTACCCCAACTTACGGATATCGAGTATACATCCGCAAAGGTAGTGGATCTGACGTATCAGAGAGCGCATGACATCGTTGGTTCCAACTTTACTACGCTACCGACCACGGTTGCCAGCTCTCTCGCTGTCGCTTACTTTCTCTCATTCTACCAAGCGATCTTTTGCTTGCTTCCTCGCCACTTTTTCTACCACCATGATGGGTTAGCCTTATTCGACCGGTGTCGGCCATTATTTCTCCTTTTATTCATTGGTGTTTCATCTCGCTCCTCCACATTGATTTCCTAGCACAATACCACAGTAGGCATTCAAGGACTTCACATTTCAACGAGGTTCTATAAATCGTGACCTGCAAGGTGTTTTGGGCCATTACATCGTACGACGTGAACTTTCTGAGAAACATCTCTCCAACTTTGCAGAGATAACAAGTGTATGATCTGGTTTTGAATTTACTCAGAAGAGGAACTCACGATAAGAATGAAGGTTGAAGAAGGAGTAATTCACCTAGTTAAAAGACCGGCGAATCTCCTGGGGGTGCAGACTGGGGTGTCCCAACAGGCCCACCGCGCGGCGAAGCAAGAGACGCAGACGCGGCAAAGGGACGAGTCGCAGCGCATACTGTAGCGGTTAGGCGTCAGGTTAAAGAGAGTGTACCATACTGCGTCTCATATCGCACAGCACGCGCTGCAACTCGTCTCTTTGCCGCATCATGCGTCTCTTGCTTCGCTGCGCGGTGGGCCTGTTGGGGGACTCCCGTGCGGACTGACGCGCAACTGGCACCGATTGACTTGAACTCGGCGACCTGGCATGGCTCATTGTTAGTCCGGTCGCCGGGATCCACCCACTGATATCTAATCACTCCCTCCAGGTCTATATGTGGCGTGATTAGATAGCTGAGAGAGCGTAGTGTTGAAGAGGGCAGCGATGAGAGTCGCATCAATGCTCGCAATCAACGCGGCAAGGAAGGGGTCCTATTTCTCGGGTTCTGGGGCTTTTCTCATGGTTCTTCCTTCTTACATGTACCAACCATCATCCCTAAGGTGATTTGAAATGGGTTGCTTTTGCATCGTATATTCTGCCTTTGAATCCGAACCACTAATCAAACGGGTGGGACATCCAGTAGTGCCAAGCGCGGTGCTCTACACTGTTTAGGGTGGTGGGATATGTAGTATGTTGAAGAGACATCGTTAAAAATCTGTATTACCCGTGTATATGATAGGCAGTTTACCTTTTAGGCGTATACCAAAAAAGCTCTTGCCGTGCAGAACGTCTCATTTGCTGTGGATCAAGGCGAATGTTTTGGCTTGCTAGGCCTGAATGGCGCGGGAAAGACAACCACGTTCGCCATTTTGACGCAGAAAATTCGTCCAGGATGTGGTTCAGTGCAGATTCACGGAAGAAGGTACGACGCCTTTGTACAAGAGTGATGGGTTCATAAGACCGATTTCTCCAGTAAAAATCAGGAATTAGTTTTCATTTTACAATGACACACATTCACACCTGGCAGTGAACTACATTATGCAAGATAAGTATTGATGCTAGCTGTGATCATACAAGAACGAAATTTCTTGAATCAGCTGAAGCCAAGTGTTGGGAACCCCCATTATGGGTGGGTTTTTTGTGAAGTAATTTTGCATTTTCCTCATTTCAGTATGGTGATTGGTGATCGGTCGTCGTTTGATCAAGTGGGCTACTGTCCACAGTTTGATGCGTTGAATATGAAATTGACTACCACTGAGAATATCGAGCTGTTTGCCAGAATACGTGGTGTTCCCGAGAGACACATAGAATCAGTGCGTGCCATTCGTCTCGTAGCGATCTACCTCCGCTCCAAGTGTTCATGAATGTGTTTTCAGTTGGTCTCACAGCTTCTCGTTTCGCTACATCTCAAGGCATACTCGTCGACCGTCACCTCAGCGCTGTCAGGTGGTAACAGAAGAAAGTTGTCCGTGGCGATAGCGTTGATCAGCCATCCATCGCTTATTCTGCTTGTAAGTAAAATCGTTATAGTTGCGACTTCAACAACTAAAAAAAAAATGGGAGATGTTTCCAATATCAAAGGCGGGTGGCACAATTCATTGTATTTTGGGCATGGAGAATGTGCTTGTTAAAAGTAGCCTGGACTTTGAGAAATTAAAGGCAGCGGTTACGCTAGGTTTGAAGACCGCGCACGCGTGGACGATTGCGCAACGCGTGCTGGGCAGCAAACAGCAGGCATGGCGCCCTAACCGCGCTGCGGCTGGCAACACGGCTCGCCCAAGCCACCGATGAATCATGGGGCGGGGCGGCGCATGGGGCGGAAGGGCGCAATGGTCCTGCTCAGCAACCACAGCACTGTTCGCAGTGCAAGCGCCACACATCGCTTCCTTGGCGGCCTGCTAGTTGCTCTGTGGGGAGCAGGTTCTCCGCAGATGTGAAAATTCCTTTTCGTACCACTTCCTTGTGAAAGAAGCGGTCTTTCGCAACGGAGGAGGCTCCTTCTGAACGTCTTTGTGCACTCGATTTCGGGCTCTGGCTGCTTTGGCAACGAGGTGACTAGCTTTTTCACATTGAGAAGGTCATCACCGATGTGATCTTGCCCAAAGCGAAAATCTACAGAGGAAGGGACTCGCTCTGCGAGTTTCAGGCTATTTTCTTTAGACCTTTGTCACGATGCGGATCTGCACGTAACGGTCCGTGAAACCACGCTTCTTTTTACGCTCAACATTTGGCTTAACACCGCGCAAAATTGTCCCTAAAACAATTTTTCCTCTCATAAACCGACCTTAACGATATATTGGATATAATTGCAGCCTTAATCTTTCAAATTATACGTTTGGTTGCACACACATTCGCGTGCATCACACGGGACTGCAATGGTAGAAACATGATCATAGACATTTTCACAGAGCTCCGTGGCAAACTCCACCCACCTCGGTGCTACCCATCAATGGCGATTGACCTCCCTTCCATTGTAAGGCCCTATCCACTTTTTTCCGGTTTCTATGACTTCTTGGAAGCGATTTGTAATGTTCATGGATAACTCCACTCATTTTGGCGCACGCCCCACTCGCCAACAGCTGCTTACCTCCCTTCCACTCTATCCACTTTTTCCCGGTCTCCGGAACTTCTTACAACCGGATTGTAAGTTGCGGCAAACTCCGCCCACATCAGCGCACGGCACGCCCATCATCAACATTTGCTCTTCCCTGTCCTCTTCTTCAGCAGTTCTCGTAACCGAATCATAAACTCGGCTTCAAACTCCCCCAATTCGGGGCGCGTCACGTCCACCGGTAGCCTGTGAATTCTTCGCTAGACTCTACCCACTTTTTTCCGATCTCCGGGACTTCTTTTGACCGAGTCATTCGGTGGCAAACTCCGCCCACTTTTGTGCGCGCCACGCCCACCATTAGCATTTAACCTCCCTCCTTCTCTGACCTCTATCCACCTTTTTCCGCTCTCTAAGACTTCTCGGAACCGAATTATGAGGACTTGTAGAAAATGCTGTACACTTCAGGACACGCTCCGCCCATTGTGGGCGGCCTCCGCCCACGTCATGTATGCTGGGAACACCTTAGACATTGCTCCCTACACCAATTTGTTTTCTGCTCTGTAGGCTTTCTCCCAACCGAGTTATGAATTTTTTCATTAAGCACCGCTTTTTTGAGAGAACGCCCGCCCACCAAAGGTGGGTCAAAATTTCGTTCCTGGGGTTTTTCATAGTGAGGAATAAGCTGGTAATACTAGAAAAATTGCCAGTCTGCTGCTTGTCCCGGAAATGCAAAATTTTAGGGTGACCTTATAATTATGAAACGCACTGTAGTAGAGATTGCTGTGAAGAGAATTGAAAGGTTGGAAGGGGAACTCGGATTTGAAATGGATGTAGGATATAAACCCTGGAAGTTGCTAAGTACACTAGAATTTTTGATCCACTTCAGACCCTCCGTGTGTCCGAAGGCTGTTAAAAACTGAAAAAGCTTTGACAATTAATTGATTTTCGGCCTAATTACACGAAATCCAACTACTATGCCCTTTAGCTCTATTTGCTGTCCCTGCTTTTAGGATGAGCCGTCAGCGGGGATGGATCCTGGCTCACAACAGTTTCTGTGGAGAGTAATCGACAGGTTACGGAAATCAGGGAAGGCTGTGGTACGACTTTAATTCCTTTCTTTTTTGCGAGTTATAGGTTTTGTGGTTTCTATTCGCAAGAAGTTACACGGTTTATTACGTCTTTCATTCATGAATTGAGTGTGAAGCGCTCTGCACGCGAATCGCTATCATGGATCGTGGCCAAATTCGATGCATCGGAAGCAAGCAACATCTCAAGAATAAGTGAGAATATCCCATCACTAGCATTCTTTACTCTGAGGAGAAGTGAAGGTCAATGGATCTAACCTCGTCCTTCATTATTTAAAAAAACACACCTTGAGATGAGTCTAAGTGGATTGATCCTCTCGTGGGAAGGGAGGCGAGGGTAGGTGAGGTGTAGGATGGGGTCGACTAGTCACGAGGCATTAGAAGCAGTTTTTTGTGGTGAAGGAAGTTTTTGACCAAAGGGAATTGCATTGATCTATGCTTATACGCGCACCTGGGTTTCGCATCTCGGCAGGCTTACCGGCGGCGTGACCGCACTTAACTTCGTGCGCTGCCTGCTGTTTCCTAGCAGTGCAAGGACATCGAAACTGTTTGGAAAACTTCAATAAACTTACGTGTATATGGGTTCTTTCGTTCATTCTAGGTTTTTCCTTTCATTTAAAATAGGAAGTAGAGAGAACATGAATGTGCCGAGAAATTTTCTTTCTGGGATGTGTACTATGTTGAGCTCACTGGAGAGCGCAGATATAGCTTGCACATTAAATTGCTGCTAAACTACGCTAACGATAACCCCCATTTTGAGGTTTGCACATGCTCCACTATACATTTGTCAGATGAAGCGACGATAGAAGTGACGAACAATACCCGCTTCTTCTCTGATAGCTCAACGGGTCGAAATCAGCTTACGCCTCCATGCTTGATGATCGGACCATTTGGAAGGCAAAAGTCGGGCTCAATATTGGGTATTATGACGAATGTGCTGACATTGGAGAAAAAACGAAAAGAAACCGTCGTTAAGGCCGAGAACGAAACCCCCGCTCCCACCAGCAGTGAAGGAGGTTTGCTTGGGAGAGAGCCACGTCCAAACGAGTTTTCCGGATATGGCAATCGTTTCGGTTGAGACGGAAATCAACCGAGCTATTTTCACACGTGATGCCAGCCACGCACCACATCCCGCGGTGGGCGGGCCTAGCTGATGCCAACGAGCCATCGCTGTAAAGTAGGGTGAGGGCCAAGAGTCCTATCTAGCCTGCGCCAGGTGTCCCGAGTCCAGGAGCGTGGTCACCCCTCTGAGCGCAATCCTGGCCATAGTAGTGATGGGAAGGCCTTCTATGACCGCCAAATCCTGACTCGTGGCTTTAAGCTTTTCAAGGAATGTTAAATTTTGATGAAAATTAGGTTTTCTTAGGATAAGAAACCAACTTGAGAGATTTAAACACAGGCACTTCTGGCCGCTGGTTGCTCCTACACTAGTCAACTTTTTGAGTACGCTGCAAAAAATAATTTAGATTATTCTCCATGAAACCTTGGCATTTCTTCTTTAACAGTGTTGTTGCTTCTGTGCCAAACAGGTTTTGGATGGTGGAATATTTATTAGCCTAACGTTTCGACAAATTCGTCGTTTTCAAAGGCCTGAAAGCGTTTCGAAACATTCAAATGTTACCTATTATCCGCATAACACAATACGCACTTACCCAAGTGTCACCATGGAGAATTAGCCTAGGTGACACTTGGTTAAGAGCGTATTTATGTTGAGCGGATAACAGGTGACATTTAAATGTTTCGAAACGCTTTCAGGCCTTTGAAAACGACGAATTTGTCGAAACGTTAGGCTAATAAATATTCCACCATCTAAAACCTGTTTGGCACAGAAGCAACAATACAATTCAAATTTTTTGAAGCTTACCCTACGCCACATTTAGAAATGGACGTCATAACCATGATCCAGACCTCTGATTACACTTATCAGTAAAATTTTAACGAACTAATTTGTGCACCAATCATATTTTTAGAGGAGAATCTTCGAAAAGGTAGCGACAGGAATTGCTCATGATTGAGTTTTGTGCATTCATCATCTTTTAGTAAATATGGAAGAGTTTTTTTTCTCTCACAAGGCACATCACAGGCACCGATGCACCGACACTCGCTTTTTGATCGGAATAGTCCACAGCAAATGAAGCCTTGACGGGAAACGTATGGACCGACCGACAATGATCGAGACCATCTGGGGAAATTTCATTCTGCGACCGCATAAGCAGAGCCTTCCCTAGTCGGTCACCAGTGGAGATGAGTCATGAGTCCACTGCGACAACAACATCGCCACGCCTGATGGCATCTCGCAGCCAGGAAGCACCAGCTCAACCAAAGCCCGAACTCGTATTTAAAGGAATATACTCTCAGTTTGTTGTATTCGCTGGGTAGCCTGGTTTGGGAACCACTTCAGTGTGTGAAGACAAGCATTGCGAAAGTCAGCATGGAATAGCTTCACAGGTTGGCTCCACTAGGGCGAACCGCCTCAGGGTCTCACTTCTCATCAACGTCCCACCTCACATTGCAAGGCCAACTTGCCATGTTCATCGGACAGTCGCCCCAGTTGCACCTTGAATCAGCTCCTGCGAGAGAAGGGGTTAAGGAATACGATCTCCCCAAAAACGAACTCTCTACTTTTTCAAACCTCAACTTCACTGGTCCTGGGAGGATGGCATCCGAACGGTCCCTAGCAAATGCATGCTCATCAGTGATCATGAGACAGTTATATTGTAGATCAGTTGTTTCTAGGAAAGAAACTCGAAAACAAAAGTTCAAAATTCAGACAGGAATTATGAGACAACCCAATAATAATGAAAACGATGTGGGTGGCCATAGAATCAATCATGTGGGACAAACGCAACTAACGCGCATTGATGTAGCAACCTGCTTACCTGTGGACGCACCGCTCGACTTGTATCGAGAATGCCCGCCACATCTGACCGATAAGTAAAAGCTTTTCCTCGCTGTCTCTCCATTCACTAAGACATCGTCAAAGATTGGAAAAATATTAAAAATGGGTCCTATGACTCCCTGAATGTAATGTTTTCTTGGATCTACTGACACGGGAGGAGAGGTTGCTGAGCACTGATAATACCGCTTCTAGCTTCTGCGTTGTGATATAAACTATCGTGAATCTTGCACAAAAAACGCGATAAAATTTTATTGTGTGCCCAGATTTGAGTTGGACCACGCAGCATTCTGGGTGGATGAATAGTCCTGCGTGTATCTTCAAGACGAGTTTCTCTCAATTCAATGCATCATCTGTTGTAGAGCTTTCCGGAGTGGGTCACGTTTCTTAGTTTCCGATAGATCCGGCGACTGATATCAACTTCCGACGAAAAAACCAACCAAACTGGCGCTTTGATGTTAGGAATCTCACGGTTCAAAGCGAGGGACTAGATAATGGTGTGTGTGTGCGCAGCATGAAAGCATGCGCCAGTGGAAGCAGTAGTCAGGGGCCGAAGGAAGCGAGATATGGTCTTCTCATGGCCAAAGGGGCGCTAGTTGCGGCGCCCTGGAGCTACCAATCCTATCTGAGCTCCCCTCCGCCTGTGCTCGGAGTCCCTTCGTGTGTTGCAGCAGCACGCGCGTTCTGTTGTTGCCTGATAAGGTGTTTTATTTCGAACGTCTGAAACTATGGTCTTAGCTGGCACGATGGTGGCTATCGGTCCAACGTGTGCAAACGACCTCTTGGTTGGTTGCTAGCTCGCCCATTATTGGAGGTCAACGGGCAAAAAAGGGTCATTCTTGCGCGAGTTTCTTTGCTTTTTTCACCACTGGGGCACTGTCAGCATCATCACTTCTAGAGTGAGCCCAACCCAATCTTATCGTAATCCCTTCGCTTTAAAGCCACGAGTCAGGATTAGGCAACCAGCAGAAGTTCTTCCCAGGGTGCGATAGTGGGCTCCCCAAGCACTGAGGGCGCGACACTATCGCGACCCAAAAGTGCGCGGCAATGGCGCTAAGGCCTTGCCCGCCGCGCTGCCAGCGTAATCCACCACGGCATACGTGGTCTCTGCGTCCTCTCGCGTATGACGTACTATCTCGCGTTCTCCCTCTCCTCGCAGCGCTGTGTCTCTCCGTCGTACTACGGCCGGCCTCCTAAGGGAAATTTAGTGTTTTCTATGGTGCTTTTTGCTTTTTCTCCTCACTAATGTTCCTCATTGCACCCCTTGCCTAATGTTTGAACAAAATAACGCATCAATTCAATCCCGACTCGTGCCTTTAAGGGCGGGTATTGTGTGCATTTTCATGTCAACTATATTATTTACTGCTCCCGCTTCAGGTTCGGTGAAGGCCATTCGTTGACGGTAAAGATGAGCAGCACAAAAGATGCTCTACTCGCGGCCAAATTTGTCCAGAACCATCTCAAAGGAGCTAAAATTGAATCCATTCACTGCTCAACCGTGTTCTTCCACATCGATCGAGATGATTCAAGTATTTCCGATATTTATCGGGTTGTCAATCAGGTATTTTAAAAATAGCTTCTTCATTCATACTTTCATCAAGAATGATTGCATAAATAAATCACGTCATACATGTTCCCCTGCAAAAATATAGCGCTGGTTGGGTCAACCTTCTGGAAGAATTATCATGGTCTCCACGTCGACCAGCCATCGCGCACCTCGTCGGAAAGGGATGTTCTTCCACTAATGCTT
>MU882676.1:0-30371 GCA_036418205.1 Ostertagia ostertagi
TTATTATCAATAATACATTAATATTGTTTAGTAATAAAAAACGCCGATTTACTACCGTCCACCTGCGCAATACACAACTCCTGAAGAATTCAGTCGACAGCGCGAGACTAGGAATCCCACTAGTTTCGGATCATGTGAAGCGAAATATTAAATATAGGTCATGAAACCATAAAATTATATACAAAAGACAACGGGGGTCTGATCATCTGGTCACGAGCTCTGCTCATTGTTTTGTAAAAGTATGTGCGTGGTTCAATCTTGAAATCATATTTATGCCCCATCCTGTGGATCAGACACGGTAGAAACACGCCACACGGTTGGATCTAGGATGGTACCAATATTCGAGCCTCAATAATTGTCCTCAACTTCGTCATTTCAGGAGAATCAATTCGATGAATTCAAGGAACAGAGAAATTGAAGGATGATTGACAGAAATGAAGAGTTCCGCGTTTCGAAGTTACTCGAAAGTATCCATTAAGCATATGAGTTGAAGAGTGAACGCTTTACAGTTAGTAGTTACAGCCTATCACACTGATTGCTATGCTTGTGTGAGAGCATTATGTAATAGCTCGGGTCAAGTGCACGTTGCTGAAAGAATCCAACTCTCTTGTGTTCAATCTCTCGAAGTACTTAGCGATAGAAAAAGACGTATTCGCACAGTGCGAAGAATTATTTAGTAAAGAAGCATAGACAATGGATCACTTCCACAGTAGGCTAGATGAAGTTCAAAGCACTAGACGTTGTTGAATTCGTTGGTGTTAGTGCCACACATGCACGTTATTGATGCAGTTTGGCCTACAATGCCTCGGAGTCAGCTGATGTACAAGTCAGCTATTTCTCAAGAGGAAACATCAGAAAGAACCTTAACCTCCGACAAGGTCGGATATGGTATGATGGTGACACAGGGCGATCAAAGAGGACAAAACACGCGAGAGAGCACGCCTTTGGTCGATGGTTGCAAGCCCGTGAAGATTAGCGCCCTAACCGCGCAATTTTGCATCAAGCTGGAGTGATCTAGGTAGGTACGGACTTACAATTTCCCTCGCGGTATCCTTCCCACAAGTCGGGCTAATCCCGGGGTTTGCCCTTGAACAAGTTATTTATTTATTGCGCACTCAGGTGTGCTACTCTAATTCACATGGAGCATCAATAAAATTAGTGAACACAGAACATTGACTAAGTGAACCAGCTAGGCAGCACACTCGAGATATTGAGAAGACTCTCCAGGACAAAATTATAAAAGGCAGAGATTCGAAAAATGTAAATCAAGACGATTCTTATATACACATTCTGTTGAGCCTCAATTTCGACCCTGTGTAATTAGCGTTGTTCAGCAAAAGTTCTGTCGCGTTCGACAACCCACTTGGATGCTTTATTTCCCTTGAAATCTAGGAAAGCTGCAATTGATGTTGATGTCATTTTGAAGAACTTTTCCAGCTCTATCCAATGCTCAGCACAACTTTATCCTAAAATATTTTCTTATAGCTTTTTTCAAAGCTTTGAATTCAGTATACTCGAGGAGCAAGCTGGCATGACTTTCTTTTTCTAGCTTTAAATAGACCTGAAAGTGGCGGGATCAGTTCAAGATATCAACGATGCTTTGGGCCTAGATTTGCAATAAATGTGCTCAGAAGCAGTAGTTAAAAAATTTATTGTAAGGAAGGCGAGAGCCTTGAATATGATGAGAGTAGTGGTCGGACATCGGACGGTGTCTCCGATTAGCCAAAAAGTTCTGATGATATGACTTTGATGCAGTAAAGATAAAGGGAAGGTTCTTGCTACTGGGTCGTCATATGTTTTGTCAGCGAGCGAAGCATACCGAAGAAGGCTGAAAGCATAAAATTCGATTGAGTCGGAGTGACCGTCGACAACTCACCAATTGACGCATATGAGTCCGCATCTCCAAAGTGTCAGAGCATTGTGATCATTCAAATTGGTCGAATGAGCGACTCGAGTTTTCTCCTACCCAGAATTTTTGGCCGACGTACAATAAAAAGAGCGCGAATATCTTCTCTCTATAGTCTACGAAAAATTTAGCTCGATAGCTCGAATTGCGGCGACTGAAGGCTCTAAACACTAACTTGGTGTCAGAAATTATAAGACAACGGTGCCTGTAGGAGGTTGCTTCGGCAGCTGATATGGGCACCCACGCTGGCCATGTTCTTCAGTATCAGATGGAACTGTTACAGTGGAGAATCAATCTTTATACTAATTCAAAAATCATCAAAAACTCTAGGACATGGGTCCAGCATTCCTCATTATAAAGGAACACACACATCCCTGAAAGGTGTCTTGAACGCACATCGCACGGCCAACCCTTCACAAGTTGTACCAGCTGAACTTCAGAGTGGTTCTGCGAACATCTTACTTAGTAGACCCTTGAACTATCTACTGTCAAACTTCTGACGATCTCGATAGCTTCCTTGAAGAGAAATACATCAAAAACCAACATGATGCTAAAACGACCTTCCCTCAGTTCATCGCCTCCAGAGGTCCAGCATTCCAAATAAACGTACCCTGTTGAACGGTTTCTTATAGAACAAGATTCGCGCTTTCAAATGGTTTTTTAATCAACTCGAAAGGTTTAGCCCAAGCCGAGATACGTGCATTTAAAATTAGGGGCTGGAAAACGACAGAACTTTCTGAAACACCTAATACTTAAACAAAAATGTATTCAGTACTCGTTAGTCAATATTCAGATGTCAGTGGGCGGATAGCACTAGGGAGAACCCACTCAAAGGCGGGTTCAAAGCTTACGCATAGAATCAGAACCTGATTTTTACGGAATGTTAGGTTTCTCCTACTCGCTACATATTTAAGTTTTCTGCCTGCGCACATGATCAAGTCCAGTCTTAATACACTTTTTCCGGGTTAACCACAATTATTGTAGGCACCTCGGTGAGGCTATGATCTGGAGATATCCTTAACAAGCGCTTGGAACTGATAAATTCATCAAACGACAGATAAATGAATTCATTAGGCATAAAACACTAACCAGTATATAAAAGGAACACTAAAAAGAACAGAAATAATACGCGACTTTTGTGTTGTATGCCGTCTGGAAGCCTCGGAGGAAAGAACAGCTGCTGCAATGAATTTTTTCAAACACTACGAAACTTTTTTTTTGCTGCGAGACCCAGTACTGGTGGAGCCGTAAGAGATTGGTTTTAGCTGGAACTTATCTTGGTTTGAGAATTACTGACAAGGGAAGGATACCAAGTCGAAGTGGCCATCCGTAATGAAACCTATACTCAGAGATGTGTTTTCGGACGCTGATCTCGAATCCACTCTCCAAATTTGCGAAACGATTCTCTGAAAAGTGTTACGGAGGTTGTTTCGAATGAAAGCCCACTGTAAGAGACTCCGGCAGAGCTCGTCTTCCAGCGGCGGCTTGGCCTTGGTAAAAGTTGGCGGCTATCAGTGGTGAGACCATAGAGGGATCTTGCTGGGCATGCATTTTTTGCTTCTTGTAATTAGGTTTAACTTAAATATAAAAAATTATTCAGTGTTAAAATTTTCACTGCATCCAAAGCTAACGCATGTTTAGAGGGTTATTTTTTCTCTGTTCGGCGATTTTCTCCTATTTATCTTCTTCTTTCTTTGTTTTTAGTAAAACTTTTATGTGGTAATATTCGCTTAAAATATCTTTTCTCGATTCATCATTTGTTCGACATTATGTTCACAGCTCTCTTTGATGTTTCCTATTTGTTTTTGTTTTTGTGTATTTTTTTCTGCTGTGCTTTCAACTGCATATCCAACCGTTTTTCATAATGTCTTTTGGATCCTTTGCCGAGGTGTCTTCTTATGCGCTACGCGAGTGATGTATAATCCGACGATGGATAACAGATGGAGTTGCTTCTCAACGGACGCAATACTGTCCTCTCGAAGGCTTAAACTTCTAGAACTAGCTGACATTCGACACACACATTTTGAAGACTCGGTCTTACAATGATCGAAGGTCGTTTATCCTAGCCCTCACCATTACCCCAGCCATTGTACCCACCTCCCTCCCTGCTCCATCCTATCAGGGCGACGTGGAGTCGAAACATTTAAAAAATATCATTCTAATCTTCGGATGGCACGAGAGCAAGTAGAGCAGGCAACTATATCTCTTTCACAATAATGACTAAAAGTTTAATTCAATCCCACGACCAGGCTCTGACAGTGGGTTGATGGATAGATGACTGCCCACATTTTCGACTTCAGGTCAAAATTTTAGATTTGGACCAAATGTTGTTGAAAGGGGTGCTTTTGACGCGCTGAACATGGAATATCGCATCTGCTTGGCAACTTGAATTGCCTTTACACTGCCCTCCGGTCGTCATTGAGGCGGCACCCTAGCAATGACGCCACAGTCGCTCGATAGCCTCTCGCCAAGCTTCGTTTATCTTGTCGCTCTTCATTGCATCGCCTCGATAGCATGGATAAAGAGTTTCCTTGAAACAATCGTTTTACAAGAAAGCAATATGGGGCATTCCACGCAAAGACTCGAAACTCACGACCTCTCGTTCGTTGAGCCGCACCGCTGCCACTGCACTATCTCGCTTCATAACTACGTTCAAAGAGTCGTTTCGCAGATTTGGAGAGCAGATTTGAGATAAGCGTCCAAAAACACATCTAGTGGTGTATGTCTCGTTACAAATGGCCACTTCGACCTGGTATCCTTCCCTTGTGAGAAGCGCTAACATTTGGTACTAGTGGGGTGTGAGCGGATAGGCTACAAACTAGAGCTTCGAACCAATTTTTAGGTCTTGAAAACGACGATTTGTTCGAAACGTCGACCAATAAAGTGTTCCACCATATCAAACCTGGAAGGCTAAACAGAAGCAAGAAATAATCGGAATGCCCAGGTTTCAAGAAGACCGGACATGGAACATATACTCTAGGATTGTTTCGCTGCTGTTTCTCATTGATATTTGGTTGTTTAAACGCTGAAGTCTCACTGAATTTCATCCAGTTTCTCAGTTATACACTCGACGCTGAACGTTGCGGAAGTTACCGCTAGATAATTTAATCCAAACCTAGTTCGGCCGAGTGGACTGCAAAACCAACCCCAACTTCATCATGCATCTTAGTGAAGACAACTTTAATGTGTGTAGACTTGATACCATCTTTATAGTCTGCAAAACTAATTACGAGTGCCTTTAAGTCTGCAAAACAACGATGTCAACTGCAATGTTGTACAAAAGTACAAAATACGAAGTGAATGAACGGGCTTGTCTGGGAGGATGAAAATATTGACTTACACATGAGATGGCCGCCAAACTTCTTGGGTAGCCCCGCATTCAAGATGCCACGATTACGATAGTGAATGGTAAGCAAATTTCATTTTCATAATTTAGTGCCTGTTGTCCGACAGGGGAACATTTTTGCCAAGGAAGGAAAACGTGTCAGAATTGATAATTTGCCATAACTTTGAGGCCGTGGACAAAACAACATATGTCAACTGCTGTAAAGTTTGTTAATCCTCCCAAGAAAATTAGATAACCAAAACATGCCAAGAATTGAAACCAACTTCCTTCTGTAGCGGGAGCTTCATTTCTATGCTACCTTTTCTGTTTTTTTGTTCTTTCCTTTTGTTGATTGCCCGGGTTTTTTATTTGTTTGGCAAAATATCAAATAATAATAAGAAGCAAAAAAAACAAGTCAAAATTCATTGCTAAAGCTTTCAGCCTCGCGGTCATTGCCGATATCGGCTAACCGGCTCAACACGTTATACGTGTGAGTGCTGAAAGCTATGGTACGTATACCATGAAAAGCTGAGTTGGAATGAAATGGTGCCCCGGTAGCGTAACTGGTAGCGCACTTGCCCGGAAAGCGAGAGGTGCGGGTTCTAGTCCCGCCTGGGGCGAAAGTTTTGTTCACAACCCAGCATTCTTGTGAAATATTGGTTGATGCATAATTATTGCGGATTTTTTTCGCGCATTCTTTTTTTTCGAAAAGATTGGCGTTTTGTTTATTATTTTTTCATGAAAATATTCTTCTCTCTTTCATTAACAGAAATGCTTATCGAAAATCATCTTCATATTCGCCACATATGCTCTACCACTTCGAGAAAGGTTGGAAGGCGGCAGAGTCATTTCGCGATCTCAACGAACTTTTCGGCGAGGGAACAATCAGCAAAAGCCAAGTTGAAAGATGGTTCAAGAGGTTCAAAACGCCATATTTACCGACCAAAGCTCCTACAGACTACAACTTTCAGTCGTTGAAAACTGAAAACGAACAAAATTTACGACGAGCTGGAAGACTTGGTGGCCGATATGAGAGGGTGGGTGGTCTGCAAGGGCGCACGCATAGTCGGTCGGACGACAGCAACGATCGTAACTGTCGCACAGCATTGGATGCGTATCGATCGTCGGACTTGCCTGAGTATTCGACGATTAGATGCAGTTAGACAGTCAGACAGTTGCGATCGTTGCTGTCGGACGACCGACTATGCGTGCGCCCTATGAGTCGTGATTTCTTCACCGTGGAATCGGCCGACTGACAAGCAAACGGGAAGCATTCTTGCAATACACTGCGACGCATAATTATAGTTCCACCTACAATTTCAGTACCCGGCTGGATATCATTTTCTCACGATACGGCGCTTATCTCAGTCGGTAGTCATATCCTGTCATAGCATCCTTGAGAAATTTGTTCGTTATGAAGTCACCCCGACAAATTCCAGCGGAGCTGACACTTTGACAATTCCTGCGTCTCTTTTGCTAGGATTTCCCTTTTACGGAAGTGTGACAGCGGTTTTGCCTTTGCTATAAGCTAAGGAACTTGAATGGATAATAATTCCAAATTTTGATTGGGTAAAAGCAAAATGCAGCGGAGAAGCTAAAAGCGGATATTTTCGAAAAAATAAGGATAAAAAATTGTTGCTTTCTCAAACTGGATTTCCGTGTTAATATTCAGATTCGCGTTTATATGTGTCACAATTTATCTGTAGAGCCTTTTCAAAAATGCGGGTTGTTCATTTGTTCTGGGTGGTGGTTTGCTAGGACGGAGGTCTCACCATACGACGTTTGCCTTTTCATTCCCCAGATTCGTTTTTGGGAATTTGTAGGTGGAACTATGATTATGCGTTTGGTAAGTTTTTGTTAAATATTTTTATCGTTTCCGCTGAATAAAATTTGATGGAGAAATCCGCAATAATTATGCATCAATCCAATAGTTACAGCCTCTCCGCACAAGAAATTTAGCCCACTTATCCCGGAGCTTCCTTATCTGCAGCAAATTCACTGCGGGCAGTGCAAACTATTTGCACCCAAAGCTCCAGACTCCCACTGTTTATGCTCACCAATTTCACCGAATGAAAAATATAATAGAATACTAAATATAATAATAGTATAACGCATAATATAGACAATAATGAGGAAGTGCACGTAACAATTCCTCATTATTCCCTGTATATTATATGTTATGCGTTACGTCGTCTGTTGTGTCCTACATGTGAAAGTAAAGCAAGAACCGCGAGATTTTTTATTTCTTCTCCTGTCGCGAATTTGGGCGTTACAGTATGCTATACGAAGTTATTACGAATGTGGTGTGGAAGTCCTTTTCGCACTCCAACCAAGTCGTCGGTAGCCATAATCTATTCGTAGTAAGGAACTTGTTTGAGCATCTAGATAGGACCATCACATCGAAATGTTAGGCTAGCGAAAACACTTCGACATTAAAGGCATGGGCCGCGATCGACTTTGGGTGTTATTTCAATCAAAAATCATACAAAATGTGAGTAGAGAAACGTTAACGGAGAAAAAAGCAAAAAAAGCAAAAGCGTAGGGAACACGTAAATTCTCATTGTGAGGCCGATCATGGGACGACGGAGAAGCACAACGCCGCGCGTAGAGGGCAAATGCGGGAGGGGGTAGACGTCACCACAGGGTCAACCCTGCGTTGCGCAAAGAACAACGAGGGGGTCGTATTCAGCCGACCGAAAAGGGAGGGGGTCGTATCCACAAACGGGCTGCAAGACGGCTTGAAAAGTGCAGTGTCCGGGAGTGCACTTTCAGCCTCTAATGTTCTCCAGGAGCTCTGCACGCTGTCGGAGAGTCACACAGACATGAGCTCCATGGGAGCATTAAAGCATGCAGAGCACTATAAGTCTCACCATCAGCTTATTATCCTTAAGCGACGCTATCCGGACTGCGCTTTTGCTCCGCGGCATAGATCAAGAGTACAATAGACAATAGCCAAAAACTTTGTTACAGTGTAGTGCAAAAACATGGTCTGTCTTCGATGATGAAACATTCCTGAAATCCCGAGGAGAACAAAGTGTAGAGCAGTTCATGGGAAAGTGAAACAAGAGTGCCATATAACAGCACAATACAACTCAATCAGGATACTAACACCTTCTTCAGGAAAACAGAAGACTTTCAAATGCGAGTGCGAATTCTGCCCACAGATAGGTGCACGGCGTATACCCGAGCAGGCGTTTTCCATAAAAACGCCTCCTCTGTCAGCGGCCGTAAGCAGACAAACTTTCTGAAGAGAGTTTTGATGCTTTCAAATAAAATCTAAGCGAAACAAAGTGTAGCGAATTTGCTGAATTGAGTTCTAGAGACGCCGTAGGAAAATTGAGGCAGAAGAAGGAATTTCAGGAAATTTCACAGTTGTTATATGAAGTACTCTTCGAGTGGATTCCAACAATCTTTACCGCTTCTCATCACATTAATTTCAAAGGAAGTTATGGGCCTTTAAAGACTGCATAGTCGCGGTCCAGGAAAAAGGCTTGAAAAAAATCAAGGTGGAATTGACGGAACAACGGGACTATTTTTTGAGCGAGTGATTATTTCAAGAAGTTTTAGCACTTATTCGAAAGCTCTAATCCTCTAGTTTCTAATTAGCCTTAGACATCTGCAAAATGTTGAGTATGAAGAAAGTTATTAACGTTTGAATGTCGAAAACTCGCGCCTTCTCAAAAATCGGACCCCAAACCACCCAAGAACGGAACAACGGGACTATTTTTTGAAAAAATGATCGCTGGAAAATTTCAGGTGCTTGTTCGAAAGCTCTAATCTTCTAGTTTCTAATTAGCCTTAGACATTTGCAAAAAGTTGATTATGAAGAAAGTTATGAATGTTTGAATGTCAAAAACTCGCGTGTGCACAGAAAACGGAACAACGGGACGATTTTTTGAAATATTGAACATCCACAACATTTCAAATACTCCTCAGGAAGAAAACTATTTATATTTTCAAAATTTTGGTGTCCGATTTCATGAAACAGCTTCTGAAAGAAAATATAACCTTCTGAATGGAGGGGTTTGGATTGCAATGTAATTGCTACAAGGTTTAGTTTTTCAGATTATAAGGTAAGGAAAGTTGAGAGATCGAAAAAATCCTGGTGGGTTTCTGAAAGTAGAAATCTTTACGATTAAAATGATGTATTGGTTTACGCAAAAATTTGAAAATTCCTTCTATTTAATGAATAAAACTTCATTTGCCTCGATTTCCTCCTCTGAGCGAGACAGAGCGCGCGGATTGACCACGGTCCACCACTTCTCCATGTTGGTGACTGCCATCATTGATGAGCATTGATGAGCATTAAATTATGTGAAAGACATGATAGTTAATATGGGGGGGGGGTCGTACCGATACCCCCGAAAAGGAAGGGGGTCGTAAAAATTTGGGAATTTGCGCAACGCAGGGTTGACCCTGCTCAGGATGCTTGGCGTAAGAATGTATGCAGTGTGCCGTGGTGTTTCCGCTTCTAGAACATTTTATAAACAACGAGAAGTAAATACGGACGCTCACATATTGGAAACAAACGGTTAACGGATCGCTGTGGTGTAAGAAAAAGGAAGACAAACTGAGTGAGACATGGAAATAAAGCCCGCTTCTTATTCAATTCCAGCGATAACTTGCCAAATTAATGCTCCAGAGGCATTGACACCACAAACACAAGTGGAAAACAAATTTATACTATACATGCAATGAAGGCTTACACAAAAAGACAGCCACATCGCCCATCTTACATGGCCGCATTGAAAAGAGGCCACTTCTCGGAGAAAAACGCTCTGGAACAGCCTGCACGCACTCAGAAGTGGCTTCCTAAAGGCAAGATCCGTGATACAATAGGCGAGGAAAAGCGCTCATTATGAAGCTACGGGTGAGAGGTGGAAAGAGAGGGAAAGCAAACGAAACCACCGATTACACGCACAGAGACCTTCCCAATTTCAGCCACATTCCACCTTGAGATAGAGAAGGGGCGCGTTGGACGAGTTTCACGAACCTAACTCTAGTTGCTCCAGTGCCAATGACATTGGGTCGCAATGGGACCGCTGCCTCAAATGCGCCCGCGCTTTTCAAGCAGCGCGTCATAGTTGCGGAATCCGATGCGATTCGCTAGCCAGAATCGCTCATACGAACTTTGCGGCCAGCGAGTCGAAACGATGTACCAGCGAGTCGAACTAGGTACCAGCGACTCAATAGTGGCGGGACCCAACTTTCAAAGGAAGCCCGCCACATTCAAACAGTGTCACGTGACAGTGGACGCTGTTTGAAAGTGGCGGGAGTTGACAGTGGGCACTGTTTGAAAGTGGCGGACTTCCTTTGAAAGTTGGGTCCCGCCACTATTGAGTCGCTGGTACCTAGTTCGACTCGCTGGTACATCGTTCGACTCGCTGGCGCAAAGTTCGATTCGCTGGTGCAACGTTCGATTCGCTGGCGCAACGCTCGGATCGAGCGATTCGCTAGCGAATCGCTCGATTCGCAAACTATGACATCGGCCAATCGCACATTGACGACAGCGGAGGGTGGGCTCGCGGACGAAGTGTGGGTGGCAGGACGGACGAGCTCCTTGCGCCTTCGTGGCACACTTATAAGCAGCAAAGGGGGTGAGACTTCAAGCATTTGCGGCCATCTACTAACCCCGCGCCTTCAACGCTAAGTTTTCATGAGGGAAAGTATGGTTACTGGGCTCAGCCACAGGTTCCATTCAGTGATCAAGCGAGAATTAGAGGCAGATCACGATAAGAACGAAGGTCAAAAAAGGGGGAACTTGCCTAATTGGGGAGCTCCTGAGGATCCGAACTGTCACAGTGAAGGATTTGACCTTGGTGGTCTAGCATGACTCACCCTTGGCGCTACTGGCGCGGTACGCCCACCGACTCTAGTGACTCGGTGCAGCGGTTATACGCGGCGCTGTTAAGGGACAGACGAGAGCATCAGCGTTGAAGAGGGCATAAATAGATGAAGTGGCATCACTGAGTAATCTCGGTGCAAGCAATGGGTCATTTCTTGGGTTTGGGCCGTTTCTCACCGGTGTGGGCCTTTCTCTGGGGTAGCTCACCTCTTGAACTCAATTTTAAACTGGGCTGCTATTCATCGTAAATAATTCCTTCGAAAGCTAGAGTCAGGTTTGAATTCGTCTTATTCCGCTCAAATGTGAAAGTAGGGATGGGGTGGAATGTAAGTGGAGAAAAAAGATGAAAATACAAGAAACACGAGCTTTTTTCTCTACGCTGCAGAGAATTCCAAAAGACCGACAAGGAGTATGATGAGCGCGGAGAGCTGTAAAGAGTACTGAGAAGAGAAAGCAGTGTAGATCAGCATTGCGACGCAGACAAGATTTCGAACGGTGGGGGACCACCGTAGGCTGGGTGGGTGGAGCCTGCAAAAGTCTGCGCTTTCTGATGTAAGAAGGCTGACGCGCGCGGGCGGGCGATGCTTCGGCACTTCGGGGTACCTAGATTTTCTTTAGGCATAGGTAAGGGACTTCTCAAAGTGGGTTAACCGACTTTGGTCTTAGATGAAGAAGGTTCTGGAGGCATCCTTCAAATCCTTGGTCTCATAGCAATTCAGACTGCCGCAGGAACTTTGCAGGAATTTGTATAGGCAGACTCTGCCAGAACTAGTTCCAATGTCTGTTGTAGCTCGCTTTGAAGCTTATCTTGCCTGAAGGCATTCTGGACGGAATTCATTGCAATAGGATCATCGCGGCGGTAAGGACGGGTTCACCGATGGATATAGGTATTCCCAAAAGAAAGCAGTTGGTCAAGCCGACGTGCACGACTAATTTTGTCAAGAAGGCGTAGAAGTGGGAAATAGGCAGAATTTAATGAAATTCGCGTTGTGGTTCATATGGAGATCTATGGAATTTTTCGAAGTACCGGTGAACTTTCCTTTCCTAATGATGTGAGTACAATCAAGTTTATAAGTAATGGATTCCCAGCACTTTTGTTCGGAGAACATCCAGACGGAACTAAAACAAAATCTCCCAGGAAAAGCTTTCATTAGGACAATTGACCAGAAAGATGAACAAAAATTTTTATTACATACATAGATGCTTTTATGAGAACCGTTACTATAGCAACTTGAACCTAAGGGTGGCGAGACACATTGAATTATTTTCTTTAATCCCTTCTCACTCGAATTTCATTGGACTTTATTGCCTAGGATTGCTGGCAAGAGATCAAACGATATTGTCTGATGAAAAAAAAACTTGGACAAAGTGTTTGTCATTCGTATCACAAAAATCGGATTAGGACTGAGATCTGTCGCCGTTTACACAGGCCTCAAATCGAGGGATTACTATAAGGATGGGTTGGGTCGCGTGGTGGGGCGAGCGAATGCTGATACGCCTCATTCAAGCTCAAGCTTCTGTAGTGATGATTATTCCTCCAATTGTGGTGAAAGCAGGTGTTAATAATCTACGCAGAAACATTTTTCTCGCATGCCAGAGTGCAATATTCGCTATAATAGCGCGTAATAACTGGGAGGCGTTGCCCTCAGGGATTTTACGCGCGAGATCGAATTTTGCACGCAGTTACAATAATTTCTTCCTGTTGATTCGATCACAATGGAGTACGAGCCTAATCACAATCAACAACTTGAACAACGCAGGGACGCCTTGAGTGTTATGCTGTACCGGCTCAAAAACTACCAACGCAGTGCGCGACTTAATGTGCGAACCTGGCCAATGGAGACGTGAACATATCACATTATAACACTAGCAAGTACAGGCAGTTTTATCCGGTCATGACTTTTAAATAAGAAAGTCAACATGAAGAACCCCCATCCTATACTAGACCTTTATAGAACTTTGAGAAAACAGAAAGACAAAACTTAAAAGGAAGCGGTTACGATAAGCATCGGGGAAGCATATGCACCACACGAATCAGTTACTTGGCTGCCAAGGAAGCGAGTGGCGCTTTCACAACGAAAGGTGCGCTGGTTGCTGAGCAGGACTTCGAAAGCGCTCCGCCCCCAAAAGCGATCCGCCCACTAGTTTACTTGTTGATTTGGACGAGCTGCGTGGCCAGCAGCGGCGCAAATGGAGCATCTCGATTAAAGCGTGATTTGGCAATGGTGCCATCAAACGCGTTGCGGTGAACTCGTTCATAACTCCACTTTCTGAGCTGTTACCTGTGAAAACCAACGGCCAAAAAGGGGTCCCGTTTTGCGTTTTCTTGACGGATTTTTCTGCTTTTCGCCACTGGCTAACCATTGAGCACCACCACGTCACCACTGACCCTTCTCGAATTTTCCGTAATCACTGCCTTTGAGGGAGCTTTCAGCAAATACTTTGTTCATTTAGTTCAATTTACACGTTCGAATGCGCAACCAACAACAAAGTTATCCGCTAATTACAGAACAATTCAAGAATAAGTTTGATAAGTAAAATACAATAGAAAATAGAACGTCCAGGACAATAATACATAGAAAAACAACAGCAAATATGCATTAAATCTTATGTGATTTCAAAAGCGGCTTCGAGAATTTCAAGAAAGAGTTAGGGCTTCTTCTCGGACGAGGATTACGTATAATTGATACTTGGTGATGGAAAAAGCTTGTCTCTAATTACTCGATAAGGTCATTGTACGTGCTTTCTTTCACTTTGTAACTGGCCATACTTGAAGGGCGATATGAAATTGTAGGAAATATCGAGAAGTTCGACAGCTCCTCAATTTTCCCTGTAACATTTTTCTAGAAATGTAATTCTTCAAAAAACCATGGTTCACGCCTACCAAAGAAGCATAAAGCATTTGCCGTTGATCAATCCCGGGATGCGGCACGCATTCTACTTCCATTTGTACATTCGTAGTGGCGTTTGAATGCGATGTGGCCTATACAATGACTTGCGGGGCCAGCCGATGTACAAGTCAGTGTTTTTATCCTCCCAGACAAGTCTGGTACCAATTAACCGACCCCGGAGGGATGGAAGGCTTGGTTGGCCCGGGCGACTCACGACCCAGGATTGATCCCCGGACCGCTCGCGTGGTGAGCGCGCCACTTGTCACTACACCACTACCGCTCCTATACGGAATATGTATGTTTATGAACAAGGAATCTTCCACTGATTAATTTCTTCAACATCCAATCTCTTGGCTGTTAACTAGTTATCAAATATGAAAATTAATAGTTCTTGTAGTACATATCATAAAAAGCGCCCAATACTACTATTTTAAATAACATTCATATGAATGACCCTCCAAAATGCTGCGGGCAACGTCGACAAAGATTCTTCAGTTATTCAAGTGAAATATCTCTAAACAACAACAAATATGTGATTATTTATTCGTTGTTTATCAGGGCAAACGTAAAAAATGCATGCACAGTAACACGCAATAGAATGTTTCTATTGTCGTGATGCTTAAAAACACAAAACTGCTTCTGCCCGACGTTTGAACAACGTGTCAGTTTTCCATGACTAGAAAACTTCACTCGACTCCAGAAAACCTCAAAATTACGTTGAACGCAAAAATGTCTATTGGTAAACGCATTAAGTAGTAAAGCATCAACAAAAAGTACCACTGAAGTTTTCTGGAATTTCAAAGCCCTTTATACAATCTTTAACACATTGACGCCCGCACTGATTTCGGCGCATGTCACACATGTGACATAGCTGCATTACCTGCGTGCATACCCGGCGATGCACAAATGTCACATTCGGGACATTTTGTGGAATTTCGCTACAGGACCCATATATCTCGCTACAAGACCCATGTCCGCCACAGGACCCACACAATCTCAACTGCAACCTCCCTACTTGCGCTGGCCGGTGCTTTTGTCCTTTCTTTGTTCTACTTTTTCTCGTTTTTTTTCGCTTCTTGCTATTTTTTGCTCGGCTTCTCATCAGAAAATGTATGCAGTAATTAGTAGCCATTGGAGTTTATTGTTAACAGTTTTTGAGGGTTCAAACTGAGGCACTGGTTGTGCAAGTTGAAGTTCCAAAAGTTTATTGAAATTGAAGATGGAGAGCAGCCATGTGTTTAGTGGATTCAAGGCACTAGTGGAACTTCTATAGTTACAAAAGTAATGAAAAATGTTGAAGGAGAGCTTAAAATCGATGTGCATACCCGGCGATGCACACGGGATGCAATGTGTTAAATATGAAAGACTACGGTATGGGGGCGAGCTATGTAACTGCCTGGACACTGGCGAAGTTGAAGTTATATTTGGATTCAGTGGAAGATTAACGGGTCGGAAGCATGAAACATTAACTCATTTCCGTCTGTAATAACTCAGTTCGTGAGAATATTTCATCCAACGTCTAGAATATCTAAAATTGCACGTTATAACGTCAGACGAAGTGACAAAACGTCACCCTGAAATTGATGTTGAAATAGTACCAGTGGAGTGAAAACTGCTTGAAGTTGACATTTTTTGAAGAGTATAGAATTTATAGCCTTTAATAGCCTTACTTACTAGCTGTCAGGGTCAACCATGTTGTTCCAGTTCCAACATTTGACAACCATCATTTCTAGAGAAGGTCTCTATACAGCCCCCTCCCCCTACCCCCAACCCGACCACCACCCTCACCATCGTAAATGTTTAGTACGACACTGAGACCAGTCGACACACCTCAAACTCCACCCACTCATTAATCCGAAAGCGCCATTGAGAGGAGTAATCAAGATGGTCAATGCCTTGATTCTGATTTCGTCTATTTCGCGAGTTCTCCGCGCAGTTCCAAAATCCATAAGAACCCGCCGCGAACCCCTCTAACGTAGCCACGATTCTTTCAATACAGGCCTTTTTTTTCCACCTCTTGTCCTTAACCCCCCCCAAGAAGAGCCTCTCTGATGCGCAACGAACGGTTGGCCGTACTAGTGCAAAGAACCGTTGATTTTTGTGACTGTATAAGAACTCACAGAGACGTATCTACGTACATTTCTGGAACAGTCTGGGCGATTAGATATTGGCTAAGCGCTAGCAATGTAGTGACAATAAAATGAAGACTTTGAACTAAAGGGTATCGTTAGAAGGCCCAGTTGCGCGTGAGAAACCGGAGACGCGTCACGAGTCACAACCGCGAGCTATAGAGTTGGAATAGAAATGAGGCACCATCGCCCCTTCTGCGGCGCTCGCCGACCCTGCGTCTCTGTCTTCTCGCCGCGAAACGACCCTACAGGGTACCCAGACTCAAAGTGAAAACAGCAAAGTGAAGATTTGAGATCGAAACGACGTTGACCTTACAGGTTGCAGTAGAGTATAGGTATTAAAAACAAGGAAAAAATGATTTAGTGTGTGACCCATTGCATACATCATGGAAGGCACACGAAAACGTACAATCCTTGAAAGGTGCATTTGCATGAGTAACCGCTCGGTTTCTCCAGCGCTAAAGCTGATGGACCCACAGACTGTCTCGCTATCCACTGAACAGCGAATAGTGTAGAAGTTTGATTGGCCTGAACCGAGTTTACCCTAATTTTCTGATTTCTACAGACTACACAATAACTTAGCTAACCCTATAAATTCACATTTTATCAACACAGCGCTACGCTATTCTCAATTAGAACTTTAGACTGGAAATTGGCGCTTCGATTCTACCGATTAGTTTTTGGTCAAAAACCCTTTCACAAAGAGCTTAGTCACGGACGTCTTATGATCGAATAAGTAGTTCAAGCAAAAAGCAGCTGAGTCATCAACCTGTAGCAGTCATTGTTCAGTAAGAGGCACATTTATCTGAGACTGAAACGCTTAAACAGATTACCATTTAAACGAGGAAACGCTATTTGTCCCTATGACAACAAAAACAGCACAACAACAGAAGCGATGTTTTTTATCTTTTCGAGGCTCCACAGAATGGCAGGGTGCTATAAGGTCAGTCAAGCATGACTAATTGTTCATCTGGGCCAGTACGGAGATGGACAGGTGAAATAGCTTCCTGATGTCACATTCAAGGAGAGCAGAAGAAGTGTGAGGTTATATTCGAAAACTTAGCACCTAGTACCAAGTGAAATTATAAGCACGAGCTACCTGAGCCTCTGAATCCTCTGAACCTTATTATTAGCAGTGGGGAAATATAATCAGCCTGCTCATTGACTTTTGAGCACGTACACACAGTGTTTACTCGGAGTCGGTGTAATCTCCATAAGGAGTAATTGAATACAAAAGGCAAGAATGAAAAGTATCCTTTTCTGCCTCGAAAATGTCGGCCATAATCCTTTTAAGCACTCGCTACGGTAGACAGGTATCTCGAGCTCAACCTTCCCCGCTTGTTTTGACTGTTATCGGTTGAACTGGAAAGTCTTGCCTAGCCATAGCCAGCGCTTGAAAAGATCACAGCTAAACTTGAGACAGAGAACAGCTACTTCCTGTCCTCTTTTGTATTCGATTACTTCGTATGCAGACTACGCTGTCTGATAAACACTGGGTCTTCCTGTTCAAAAGTCAACGATCAGACCGATTTTGTATCCATTCTGCTAATTATAAGGTTCAAAGGAGGCACAAGCTCACGCTTTTAACTATAATGCTATAGTGATCTCTGTTAAAGCTGCAGTCTGTCGCTTCTCTGCCGATATTGGCTAACCAGCTCATCTTATGCGTGTGAATGCCGGTAGCTATGTGTATGTATGTCGGTCTGACCGTCCGCAAAACGGAGGCAGCTAATGGAAAATCAAGCCGCTAATCAGGAAAGTCTTCAGGGCTTGGATCGCTTTTGCAAAATGGTGTTGTGCATTCGATAAAGGTTTCTACATGAAACCTAGAAACAGGCCAAATTTTTTGAGCGGCCCTGTGAATACCAAAAAAGGAATAGAATATCGGTTGATGAATCAATTCCGTGGCAAGATTTTGCATTTCAAGATAGCGCCTTCTGAATGGCCTCAAATATTGCCATCGCCTGAAATCGGTATCGTGCTCACTATCAGGGTCACCACTAAACTATCTTGACAGGTCTTTGCCCAAAATCGGTCTTAAAAAATGTACGGTGCACAAACGGCACCAAAATGGATCCTAATGAGGACAAGATAGCGATATACTGCGCAGTCATTGAAAATGTAATCAGCACGCAGGAATTCCTTATAGCGCAAGTTCCAGAAATTTCAAGATCAAATTTCACATTACGACCAACCTTCAAAGAATTGGGCCATGGGTAAGTTTGTTGTTGTTAAGGCACGCAGGTGGTCCACTAGGAGCCGAGTTTGCGAGTATTGCAATGCGTCTGACTGAAGGCTTCCATTTTAACCGCATTTCATTTCTGTGAGGCCCATCTGGCACAACGACCTGGTCCTCAAAATAGGTATACAGGGTTGGCCAAAAAGCGACCCTTTATTCATGACCCATACTAGTAAGCTTCAACTCGCACAGGCTTATCGTGCGTTGGGAGAATCCTCACGGAATTTCTGAAATGTCCCTCCATACCGACTTACGCAGATGTGATCCCCTGCTCTGCCCACTGCCTTTCAGAATATGACCATCTGCAGTCGCCATCGAGTTCAAGTAGGACCTCCGTACTTGCTCCAGCTTAAAGCAACTACCTGATTACTTCAATCGGATAGCTGACGGATATCCTTCTGAAGGCAGTAACTTTGCATCGTGCGAGTCTCATCCGACGCAGCGTTTTCAGCCCCAACGTCCGGATGAGACTGGGCGACATCCGTCGGGGACCCTGTTAAGTTCGAAAATTGCACAGAAGTTCCTTGGGATGACGTCGGTGTGAGAAGCGTTACTTACGCCCGTTTTCGGCCTGAAGATCGGGTATAGTGTTTAATAATCAGTTGGGTGCATCTGAATATAGCCAAGTATAACTACACATTATTTAAACCAGAGCGTTGGGGAGAGAGTAAACCTTTGAACAGCGTTGGAGAACAATTGCAGCGACGTGAACCTCGTCGACGTCTCGTAAATACCTTGTTTACTATTTGGGTAGACTTCACTCCTACTCATTCTCTATTAATAGGCACGTAATTTCAGTGGACTCATCGCATACGTAATTTTTCGAAGAATTGAACCTCTACATCGGCGCGGCTCGTTTCCTAGAAGATATTTTCGTAATGGAGAAAATAACGGGTGATAAAGACAAATTCTTTGGCGTAAATCAATCCTGTTTTGGGATGCACAGCACTTCACTTCCGTTGAAGGTTGTAGTTTGGATGCGGTTTGCGAATGTACAGGTCAGTGTTCCTGTCCTTTCAGACAAGCCTACACATCCGAGAGTTGGGGTGGGCATCTCACCGGGAGCAGCCGCACTTGATAGATGTCGCGCGGATAAGCTGCTTCCAACATACATCGCAGTATATCAAGAAAGCATGCTGACAACAGCTTATCCACATAACTTCTATCAAAAGCTGCACAGCCACGTCACTTCCGGTGACATGCCCACCCCAACTCTCGGATATGACTGTAGCATCAGTTAACACGGCCTCCCGGAGAGATGGACATCTTGGTCTACAAGGGAAGGATACCAAGTCGAAGTGGCCATCCGTAATGAAACCTATACTCAGAGATGTGTTTTCGGACGCTGATCTCGAATCCACTCTCCAAATTTGCGAAACGATTCTCTGAAAAGTGTTACGGAGGTTGTTTCGAATGAAAGCCACTGCACACGCCAAGGCGACGCCCGCCAGAGCCCCGCCTCGGCTCCCAGCGGCGGCTTGGCCGAGTGGTAGTGTTGGCGGCTTCCAGTGGTAAGACCATGGATGGGATCTTGCTGGGCATGGATTTTTTGCTTTTTGTAATTAGGTCTAAATTAAATATAAAAAATTATTCAGTGTTGAAATTTTCACTGCGTTCAAAGCTAACGCATGTTTAGAGGGGTTGTTTACAAATTCCACTTTTTTCGTAATATTTCGGCCGGGGTGTTTCTATGCCACCGAAGTGACGTATATCCGACGATGGGCGAAACAAATGGGAGATGCTTGCTCAACGGACCAAACTATCTTTGAAGGCTTAATTCTAGAAAGCTGACATTTGGACCCAATTTCGAAGCTCGGTCTACAATGAGTCGTAGGTGTTATCCCTAGCCCCAGCCACTACCCTCCTGCTCCTCCTGGGCAGCGAGCGTGTACATGAAAAAATATCATATTAATCTTCGGATGGCACGAGCAAGTAGAGCTGCTTGGCACGAAATTGCCTTACGCGTGCGCTACGGGTGTCAGAGGCGGTCACTTGCAAATGACGCGCACAGTGCTCGCTCTTCGCCAGCTCTGTTTACTTGTGCTATAGGCAATCGCTGATAACTTAGCATGGATAAGAGTCCCTTAAACAACGTTCACAAGAAAAGCAAAAGTGAGAACTCGCCAAGAACTCGAACTCACGACCTCTCGTTCGTTGAGCCGCACCGCTGCCACTGCACTATCTCGCTTCATAACTACGTTCAAAGAGTCGTTTCGCAGATTTGGAGAGCAGATTTGAGATAAGCGTCCAAAAACACATCTAGTGGTGTATGTCTCGTTACAAATGGCCACTTCGACCTGGTATCCTTCCCTTGTGAGAGGACCCGGCTTCGAGTGAACATAGGTCCGTGTGTGTGTCAAGCACGCCATTGCCAATGCAAGCACTTCGTCAATGAAGGATTTAGGAAGATAAGCGAAGTAAGTAGAAAAGCACAAGGTAAAAAGAGTCCAATTATTGGAAGTTAGCTCCAAAGTTTGGCCAAAGGAACGCAGCCCGGAATGGCGAGTTGCTTAAAAAAAGAGGCGCACAAACAGCAGCAACGCTTCGTCACCGCGGCGGAAGCTTTACTAAGGTTGCAGCCAACTAGGTAAGCCCCCTGAACCAGTTTAATGTTTACATATACTATGGCTCTTCACTAATTATATATTTACTAATTCAGATGTTAGAGATATGGTATCTATGGCATCAATAAAAGCTTCCACACTGGCGTGCTCGGTTGCAAACTATATTTGCAGAAGTCCTGTTGTTGTCTGGACTTGTGCCCGATCTCGTAACTGTTTTCTCGCACGCAAAAGCGCTGACACACCAGCGTCTGTCCCTAGGGGGAAAGACGAAGTGTTTTCCAAATCGCGCCGGCACCTGAAACAGCTAGACATCGAAAAAATCTCGAACCCCACGCTTCTTCCTTTCTGAGGAATTGTGGGCACTGCTCGGACCCCACGCTTTGCCGAGTTTCGTGACTTCGTCGATGAGATCTTATAGTCCCACGGTCCGCCTGACACTACAATTCCACATGATAAAGTCCACGATTCCCTTTTAAGGAAGTATCCCATTTCACTGGGCTATTATAGCATAACCGATGAATTGTTTTCAACTTAATAATGCGAATTACTGTATCATTTCGTAGAATGAAATAGTGCGTCCAACACTTCATTTGAACTGAGCTGACTTCTTTCTCAGCTGCTGATTCCATTATTAGATGACTCGACTCCTTTCCCATCCAAAATGTAGGTTCCCAATCATATGGGTCGATGAAGGAACACTCATGTGTTCAAGCATACCCAAAATAGGTAGAAAACGGACACACGGGTTATATAACGTGATCCATCACAGAGCACCACATTTTTCATTACCACTCTGAAATTCTGGGAGGGAGGGATTAAAAGTGTGCGCAGGCATGGAAGTACATGTCCTCCGCGCCTGGGCTCCGCCATCAATGTGTTGTAGCAGAAATCACGTTGCCGATCGTTTTAGATAAGGATGTATCACCTTTGAGTGTATAACTGTAACTTTCCATAGAATCCCATTACGCGTCCATATTCGGAGGTCACCGGGCAAAGAAAGGTGCGTTTTTGACAACTTTCCTTACTTTTCTCGCCTTTGGGGCATTATTCTTCACCGACTGCGTGCATATTTGGTCGACTCCATACGTAAATGGATTACGGCAGTCCCAGAATCAGGGCTTCATTCAAGGCAACAACCCAGGATCAAGTTTCTAACGTGACAGCATGAATGAAGGTAGGCTGCAAAAGTGGCTAAAAAGAAAAAGGAAGCGTAAGGGACCGCCAATGAACCGCTTAGCAAACGACCACTCTCTTCGGGCCCCCACGGGATAGGAAAAAGGGGCCTGTCTGGACACGGTTACACGGAGCCGCTGACTTCCATAGAAACTCACGACTCCGCATTATTTGTCGCACTACGTCTTGGTCCACATTTGGTGTTAGGGGTGTGGGCGAGCAAGCTCGTCTATTTGCTCACTTCGCAAGGCTCCAGCGCCCTTGCAGAGCATTTCTGAGGGGCACATCTAAATCATTTTAGACAGCTCTATCCTGCTCATAGGATAGATTGATGTGTATGACCTCACTCATCGGCCGTACCGATCTCAGTAGATAAATTCTGGATGATTCTTATCACAGCCAGCGGTTCCACCCAAATGATCAGTTTCATTGTGCTATCGCGAGGTATCAGGTGACTGCAAGTTTCCCAGCAAAGATGGCCAAGTTGGCGGCGCGATCACATGACAAACCTTGGAGACCGCGAGATGTTCACGTTTCGTGGTCGCGTGGGACCTTTAGAGAAATTTTTAGGATTCTTGTCAAGCGAATTGGAAAGAAAAAACCTACTGTATGAAGCAGCACAAACCTTATCGAATGAAATGGAAAGAAAAACAAACGAAAACCTCGAGATTTTTTCCAAGTATGGGCTGTGAGGTGTTAAAAAGTTCAAAGGTTTTCGTGACATATGAAAAAAACATAGAGCCGTTTCTTATCAATTTCGTAATTTATTTCTTCCATATAAATATTGAGTTGTTCGGGAAACTTTCCGCCGATTGCCGACTTCCCCCAAAGTCAAGACAGCGGCATATCTCAGTTTCAGCAACGCGTGACTTGCTCGATAAACTGTTCTACACCCCTATACTTTTGCCTAGAAGAATATGACTTTAATGTGATGCCGGTATGTTGGATGTGCAGAGTTGCGCGTGAGCTACAAGAAACTCGGTGATGGAGCATTGAAACCTAACATTAGAAAAGTGATAGTTGGCAGGCAATAGGTTTGGTGTGCAAAATTTCTGCAGTACAATTTAGTAGCAACTTTGGAATGCGGGACGGGGCTGCGCAACAGTGGGTAGGAGAGCCGGCGGCACCCGTTCGCACTTTTTTGAGCTTTTGCGCAATACCGCTATGTTTGGAAATCCCATGTCGTTACGCCCAATTCAGAAGCAGCATGTTCAACAGTTCCACGTTTGTTGGGTTTGGTCAAAACCCCAGGCTGATCATTATCAGTCTCCGATATCACTAATCTCCTTCGAAGCTTTTCAAAGACATTTTGAATTACGACTGCACATCATTTTTGTGGACTCAGAACCAAATGCTAAGCTGATATCGCATCTTGCTTCTGCACATTCCCGAGCAGGTTCGATGGGGAAACAAGAAAATAGCGCAAAGGTCTGATGTATTCAAGACTTCAACAAATCAAGTATTATAGAAAAGTGATTCAGGGTTAAAAACAATGAATTTGGTTAGAGCGATGGACGCGTTTTCTAACGATATATAAATTGTTAGCTTCATTGAAAGTTACCCAGAAATAAAGCATCCAAAAGTGAGCTACAAGAACGGAGGAGACTTTTCGAACAGCCCAATATTGAAGGCAAAGGTCGGGCTCAGGCACGCTAGAGAAGTGATTACCGTGCCTGAGGTGAATGTGGCTTTGCAGCAACTTTCCACCTTGAAAAACCCGTTAAGGCCCCGGGGCGTCGGTTTCAATCCAGGGCCGCCTGGTCAATCCGGGACCGCCCACCTCCGGAAGTGGTGCGTGGCTGGCATAACGTGTGAAATCAGCTAGGTTGATTGCCGTATCAACCGATAGAACGACTGACATCTCCAGAAAACTTGTTTGTACGTGCCTCTTTCCCAAGCCAGCCTCCTTCACTGCTAGTGGGAAAGAGGGTTTTGTTAACGGCCTTGTCGACGGTTTTTCTCAGTTTTTTCTCCACTGTCGTTCCACTTCGCATCTCTATACTCAGTTTCAATCGCCATAATACCCCCTTATTGAGCCCGACTTTTGCCTTAAATAGACGAGAACTTTTTTCACATATACAGTGTAAAGGATACGGTAACTAAGAATGTGCTTAGGCCGATGTCAGACTTTGCGAATCGCGCGATTCGCTACTAGCGATTCGCGCGATTCGCTAGCGTCCGCGGTCGCGTTGCGGTACCAGCCAATTGAGTGATTCACTGGCCGCGACGCGACCGCAGACGCTAGCGAATCGCGCGATTCGCAAAGTCTGACATCGGCCTTAGGGTGCTCCCATGCTTGCGACCTGCCTCGGAGAGGTAATCAAATTCCGCGCTTGCCTTTCTTTTCCACGTCAGTTTTACCTGCGCAGTAACATCCCGTCACAATAAGCACTTGAACTCTCCAACCTGCAGCCTGGACTCGCCTTATAAAAGACGAGCGCTGATTAGGAGGCAACTTAATGCTGAAGCTTCAATACCGTCGCATTCATGCGTGCATGCAGCTTTTCCAAGAATTCAAACTCCCTGAATCACTTAGCAATTATCAGTGTGACATGCTGTGCTCGAGAGATGTGAGGCAAATGTGAGATTTGATCGAGGATCGAGCCACGTGCAATATCAGCTGAGCAATTTTCACTGAATACGAAGATTTTTATAGGTAATTATACCGTAATTGCATAGATGCATGTAAATGGGCAAGAAGACAAAATTAGACTCGAAGCGATTTTCAAACTTCTCCCTCAACGGGGCTATAATTGAATCGACGACTGCCATGCAAAAGACTGAAATGGCAGAAAAACACTAGAGACATGAATTGCTGAAAAAGATGCATGAAGGCTGATGGACAGATGACGTGGTTGTCGTTTAGAAATTCCCTCGGGATGTGTAGCATTCTACATCCTATCAGAATCGTTGGGAAATTTGAATACGTACTAAACCCATGCTGAGAGTTGTGAAAGCTGCCACATGTACTATGCGGCGTTTTTACCCGCTACCCCCACCCCCCACCCAGCAAACTTTGGTAGAAGCCTTAACAGGGACCACCTGGATCCGACCCAAGGTATAGGTAGCGCCGGTAGGGCCGATGGTAGGTGACACTAAGAGTCCAGGAGAGAGCAAAAACGATAGGAAGAACACAAATTGCTAACATCATCTGCCAGAATCCCTAGAACTCCTCTATAAGGCTCAGGCCCAAGCGCAGTCATTGGCCCAGTCACTTGAATGTTCCCCTCTCACGACATGAGCACTGTACTGCAAACACCTTTTCCGCAGCGTCAAAGTGGTGAAAAATGGGTCGTGGTTGACTCAGGTACACCGATACGAGCAACTAGAATTATGTAATTTGGGGTTCGGTCGTTGTGGAGCATCGAGTTGGGTAAAACTGAGGGCGGAGTCTATCACTGACGTCTGAAAGTGTGCATTCACCAAGACCAAGTAAGTGCCACTTAAATGGAGCGGGAAGCAAAAATAAGTCTGAGCCTTGTCCAATGATTTATAATCTTCTGATCATTCTCGGAGCTTCAGAGAATCACGTATATACGGGTTATATAGTTAATGACGTCACAAGTAAGTTTCGCTATTTGAAGGTAGAATTTCCGATGAAAAGTTAGCTCATTGGAAATAAGGTAGAGGTGGTCAGTGGAGCAGGGATGAAGAAGAAACCATTTGAAACGGCCCGAAACCCGAGAAATGGGACCCCTTCCTTGCCCGTTGATTTGCGCATTGATGCGACTCTCATCGCTGTGCCCTCTTCAACACTACGCTCTCTCTGCTATCTAATCACTCGCCACGTATAGACCTGCGGCGAGTGATTAGATAGGGTGGGCGTACCCCGCCAACCGCGCCAAGAGTGAGCCATGCTAGATCGCCGAGGTCAAATCTTTCGCTGCCAATTGCGCGTCGGTCAGCACCCTCAGGAGGTCCGCCTGTCTCCCAACTATGCAATTTTCCCTTCTTCGACCTTCGTTCTTATCGTGAATTCCTCCTTTGAAATCTCTCACGGTTGAATGGCTCAACTGGGAAGACACGACTCGTCGTGACTGAACACTGCAGTAATGTTCTATTCTGTGATTCTAGAAGGCCTCTAATTGCTTCATTATCGTGGCATGATTTTCCTCTTGATTTTGAAAGTACACACAAAAAAAGCACTAGGCTTCATTTACCTTTGGGATGCACTATGCACTAGGACAGCCTTAGTGGACTTTGATGGGAACCAGAAAAAATAGTTTTTGTCCTTTCAGATATCCTACTTCGAGTTGTGGGAAAATGAACACAATGAACGGTTACTACTGCACATGTGGTACCTACGACAGATATCATTAGCCACTAGAGCCGAGTGGAGGGTTTTTTTTGCAAAGAGTACATTAAACACCGTAAGAAGTGAGGCGAGACATTAGTCACGCAATATGGGCAGCAAAAAAATGTAATATAAGTCATCTTTCTCAGAAAACACCTTGCAAAATTTATAACCTAACAGGCTGACTATGCTATATGATACTGCCGCAAGGCGGGCTGCTGTAGGTGCGGACCAGGGTGAATAACGAGGTCGAGGAATTCCTCGACCATCGCTCTCTGCTGTGCGAGAGTAGAGCAGTAGCTTTTATTTAGTAGATCATTTTTAGTAGCCGAAAAAAGGTACCACTACCATAACAACCGTCTATGGCAAGCTAACTTCAGTAGTAGTTGTTTATGCGAGGGTCTCACCAGGAAGGTCTTTCAGGGCGTGACAAGCTTTTTGAAAACGGTCTTTTGCATGATATAGGGGCAGATGCGGGAACCACAGAACCATGTTCAATTTTTCCTGAACGGCCCTCTGAATACCAGAAAAGGGGTCCCTAGTTCGATTCCTCGTGGTGACAAATTTTTGCATTTCGAGTTGACGTTCCAAAATTCGCGCAAAATGGAGTTAGCATGAATAATTAGTACCATATTCATGATTAGGACCGTCAGTAACCCTTACAAATAGACTTTGATTAAAAAACTGGTGAAAAAGGTGTGACACCACAGTGGGGCTGCTTGATGTCACGCCTCTCACACCAATTTTTAAGTCAAAGTCTTTTTGTAGGAGTTACTGACGGCCCTAATCATGAATATGGTACTAATTATTCATGCTAACTCCATTTTGCGCGAAATTTTGGACGTCAACTCGAAATTTGTCACCAAGAGGAATCGAACTAGGGACCCCTTTTCTGGTATTCAGAGGGCCGTTCAGGAAAAATTAAACATGGTTCTGTGGTCCCCGCATCTGCCCCTATATCATGCAAAAGACCGTTTTCAAAAAGCTCGTCACGCCCTGAAAGACCTTCCTGGTCAGGACATCTGTCAACCGTGAGCCTTGGCGGTTCAGCGTTTTGTAGTGATGTCTGGGAGCTCTCACAAGTGCACACTATCACAGCATCTCCTCTTTCTTTATCTTCTTCAAAAGGCTTAGTCCCAATAAGACACAAAGTGTGTGCTTTTCCAGCTACGCTCTCACCCTTTGGTTGACAGAAGCCTTGTAACTTTATGCGAGATAACATTGAGTGCACATTTTTAAGTAGCTGACTGGCTACGGAAAATATGTTCACTCACATTTTGGCAGTATTCCTTTCATATCCTGAAAAACAGGACTACGTAATGAAGAAGGATCCTTTCATAGATTGAGGTGTAACAAAAGATTCCATGAATTAGGAGGCTATTGACATTACACTGCCACGATGAGGAGCCAGCGATCCAATGAATATCAAAGCAACTATATTATCTTGCTGAATGGGCAGTTCTGGGTAGTGTTCATTAATTGCTAGTCCAGTGCAACGAAAAAACAATTACGAATTCCAGTTCCCGTGTTGTATGGTCGCTTCCCAGTCGGCGTTGCTGAGTGCTTGAAATGAGAAGTAGAAGGGATTCTTGCAATCTCGACAGCACAAGAGCCCTTGAAATTTACCGCGTTCTTCCCAAGGAGAAACGGAATGTGACTAACACAATAATTTTAGACTTTTCCATCGTTTTCTCTGACGATGCGTGGGTGATCGGACTATGTGTGGTGTTCGTTAAAGGTAAGCTTCGGAATAAAATAGGCGTGGAGGAGCGTTCACCTGTGGAGTTGGAGTTGGGAAATGGTCTGGAAAAGGAAAAAATCGGGGTAACCCTCGACTGAGCCTCGAATGAGGACCTCCTCCATTTCAGCCGCATTCCACCTTGGGATAGAGGAAGGGGCTTGTTGGACGAGTTTCACGAGCCTAGCTCCAGTTGCTCCAGTGCCAATGACATTGAACCGCAATGCAACCGCTGCCGCAACTGCGCCCGCGCTTTTCAAGCAGCGTCACGTGGCACGAACTTGCAGGCGAAAGTGTGGATTGCGTGTCGAGCGACCTGCTAGCGCCTTTGCCGAGCAGTTTCAAGCCACAAAAGGGGCTCTGATTGGCTACAGTGAGAGATGAGAGGGTCGCAAGCGCAAGGTTTATCAACAGACAGCAACGAGTGGCTGCTGCCACTTATTCGCTGTCATCATTTGATTTTACAGGTTTAGATAGCGTAATGCAAATACTATCTTACAACTGTCTGGAATCTAAATGTGGAAAATGGTTGTTGGTTTGGTTCGTGGTGATCAGTATGGCATAGGGGCAACGCGTCCTGCAAAAGAATCGTAGGCGGAGAGGGCGGCGAGAATCTACTCTAGAATGAATGTAGCACACACTATCGGAATTCAACTGTAGGAGCAGCTTAGAAAGTTCAAAACAAGGATTCGCAGCCTTCTTGGCATCATCAGATCCTGCAACCGCAAGCGTGTCATTCATCAGAACGGGTTGGAAAGGAAGCGATTTGAATAAAGGAATGATCAGACATCACTATGACCACAAGAGTTATCCTGATTGTTAAAATCAGAAACATTTTGTATGCTTAAGCGAGTCGTCGTGTGGAAAAAACACCTTCCAAATGACTCCGAGTGGGTAGCTGCATGCGGCGAAACACGAGTCGGAATGGATCTCGTTGTTGTGTATACCAAGTGTATCATTTCCTATATACTTTTTCACTCCATCGAAGTGAGATGCTCAGAAACATTCTGAGGGTGTTAGAAGAGATTCCTTGCTACGGCTAGACTCTACTACAGTCTACATTTACTTCCACCTGATTACCTATGACTATAAAAAACTAAAAAAAATTGAACTGAAAGTTCTGTGATACTCGACCGTTCTAGCGGCCATGTTCTTTGTTGTTGTTTTAATGTTTTGTTTATATAGAATAGGCACAGAAAACTTGGAAAAAAGGAGGGCAGGCGCACAGTAGCAAAAAAGGATTACTAAATTCCGACATCAGAATGTGAGAATGCGCGTCAGAATGTCTCATGCGTTTTGCAAGGTTGGACGTGCAAGAGCGTCAGGCTGTCGTCAATGTGTTGAGAAACTAATCCTAAGGGCTTCAGAATTTCCTTTTATCGTTAAATATCAGGATTAGCCAAGTGATTAGACCTATCGAGCCGTTAATCCCTTCAAAATTATATAGTTGACAATGCTAATGTGCAAGATTACTTTGACAACACAGCAAACTCCTGCGGTATGTCACGCTTCTCATACCTCCAAGACTGGTAAATTTGCACATAGCTTCTAAGAAAATCTCCCGACATCACCATCATTAAAGAAGCCACTGGATAGAAAAGGAGCGCATTAAAATAGTATTAGCGGAGCCAATTCAAGGTGGAAGGTGCTGCTAAGGAAATGGCATTGTAAGAGTGCTTATGCAAACGTGCAGATCCAAGCGATTCCACGATAAGGTCGGAGAAGGGGAATACCACGTCAAAAAGCAGCCGAGCCTCTTCAGGGTACGAGACGATGCGCGATCCACAGGGAAGAGTATGCCCTCATCGGCCTGACAGAGCGGTATCCGCTCCGCTAGCGTCGCGGCACGCCCACTCTCTCACTGCCAAACTCTAGCCGTTGAGCAGAGAGAGCGTTAGCGTTGAAGAGGGCAGCACGATGAGAGTCGCATCAATGCGGAAATCAACGGGCAAAAAGGGGTCCATTTCTCGGGTTCTGGGCCGTTTCTCATGTTTTTTTCGTCCCTGCACCACTGACCACCTCTACCTTGATTTCATTCGAGCTGCTTTTCGTAAGCTCGCTTTTAAGATAGGATATGATATTGAAGACACATTACTCATCACATCCGAAGGCCAAGTAACTGGTGTTGAGCCCGTGAATATGATCCTTCCATATACATAACTAAACTATTTATATGTTCTAGAAATGTCCTGCCCAAAGTTCGCCAAAAAGACCTAAGCTTTTGCGAAACTGTTGCACTCACACACTTTTGCAGTTTCGTTTGTAAA